>OZ022576.1:20643051-20723807 GCA_963669155.1 Arbacia lixula | reverse complement strand
TTATCTAGGGTTCGGGAAATGTCAATCAAACCTTACGCTCATTGTCGTTCAATCTTTAAAGGGTCCACTAGATGAATGCAAACTTTGATCTTCCTGTTCATAGGTGAAGGAAGAGGTTGGAAAAAAGGTGAAGAAGAGGGTTTTTTTGTAAGGGGGAGGGGTCACCCTGAAGCCCTCAATTTACAAGATACATACAGACAATGAAATAATTGTTTATTTTCACTGTCATTTTAGGTAGACATCCAACAAAAATACCTGATATATATTTGTAAGCTTTTTAACTACCTATCAGAAAGAAAATACTTGTTATGTGAGCTAAGTGGAAAAGGAACTGTAGTAGCCAAAGGGTATGGTTTAATTGCGCCCCAAAAGGAATTTGAAGTTTATTCATAATCTGTTGTCTATGGTCTATACAGCAGATTATGCCTGAATCTTGCTGCTCAGTATATTAATGGAGAAAAGCTATCCCCAAATGTGCGGGCTCCATAAAGAATGGTGTCAATAACTCCTGATACCCCTGCCAGGTTAAGGTGTGGCGGATATTGTTATGTTCTAAATCAGTCACCTGGTAGACACCTGTTGTGGCCTTTTTGTGAGAAAAAAATCAAATTCATTAATTACAAATATATATAGACCAAACTTCCAAAAACAAGATGTGTCCAACAATATGACATTTCTCAACTTCAAAAACTGTAAATTTCAGCTATATCAAATTGTACCTCAAGAGCCATTGTCCACAGTCGAAAGTCTTTTTTTGCGATCAGCTAGTGCAATGGAAGTCCTTTTTTTTTATTAGGCCAAATCAAAGGGAAATGTTTTGTTGTAAACATCGGGCAATGACAACAACTACATAAAATGCAGGAGAGATTTACTAGAAAGGAGCCTCTAGTAAGGAAAGCCTGTTCCATCCTGTAAATGAATGAAAAACAAAAAAATTATATGAAAATCATAGTTGGCGTATGCCTAAAATTTCTTTTCAGAATGGAGATTTAATTCACGCATTTTCATGAAAGTTTTCACATTTCTCAAGAAATCATGTTCATGGTCAGTCTTCACTTTCCTGGCTGAAACATGTAGCCTTCACCTCAGTACCTTAATTCTGAAGGGAGGTTTCCTTGAGGTATGAGAAACCGGACTATTCTCGGCGTGTCACCATGTCAGGTGCTTTCCGACAGGCAGGTTAAGCGGTGGAGCAGGAAATGTCACTCAAGCTGTGAATACAGTGACTAGCGACCAGTCAAGACTCGCCTGCTTCATTTCCGACACAAGTGGCAGCAGACCTGAGAGACGTTCATTCAGAGGAACGTGAATAGCGCTCTGTACTCTTACTATTCGGTATTGTTCAGCCAAGTGTGCTTAGAAAGTGGACAAATTAAGCAGCAAGGACTGGGGATGAAAGCCAGAGTTTAACTTTAACTTTAGGTAGGGTAGTTTTGCAGCTTGTGCACTTTTTAAAAAAAGTCTGAACATTATAATTCCTTTGTCTTTAATAGTTGTGATCTATCGCTTACTCTTTAGGAATACATCTTTAGAAGTTAATTGATTCTACAGAGTGAATGAGACCGCTACAAAATATTTTGGAATTGTAAATTGAATTTTTCCACATCTCTTTTAAATGAGATAACGATGTAATTTTCCTTTTAATCATAATGATTTCTTTTACCTGGCATTATCAACTTGAAGGGGAAATATTGACCTAATCAAACTTTTCAGAGTCTGAATGAGCTGTATATTTTCCACATATTAAACTGGACAGACTCAAGCTTAATTTATCATGAAAGTTTCATAGAAAGAAAATAATTGAAAATCCCTCTTTTCCCCCTTTTAGTTACGGTGAATAAATTACACATCAAAGACCATTATCGCCAATCCGGTAATTCACTGAATGAAGAAAAAACTGCTGTAATGCGCTTTCAGAGTCTTGGCTCGTAACAAGAGATAATGTGGGTTTTTAATGGTCCGATAAGCCACTCTCGGAGCTGGAGATGAGGGGAAAATCGTGTCTCTGAGCAAGGCTATTTTCATGCAGTTGTCACGTTGTTGACGGATTTTCAGCTCAGTTGACATGCACATCAGTAATGAATATGTGGATGGTTTTGGGCTATTTTAAGATTTACATGGCTGTGACTCGAAGAAGACCTGAAGTATAGATCCATATTTCTCAATAAGAATGAATCCCCAGGGTTTGGTTTGTGAATACTGTTAACATGGCAGTTGATTCTTTCACATTCTCTAAAAGCAAAATCTCATTTATCATAGCTAGTTAGAAGGTCAACCAAATATTTTTGTTTTTAAGGCAGATACAATGGGTATCCTCTTCGATTATTTCTGCTCACTCATATCCTTAATACTCAATGATATTTCTTATCATAACATTCCTATTAAACGGGTAGTCCAGTCAGCATTTAATTTTAGAGCTACAATTACTCTGCAAAATGGCACGACCATCAACATTTTGTAGCACACTGCGCTGCGTCCTGCTCACAAAAATCTCCAGCAAGTAGGTTCCATTTTCTATTGGTTTAAAGTGTATCAAGATGAGCACCCGCATTAGAGGAGGATTTCCCAACCCATCGCAAGGGGCCAAATCATGCACAGCCACCCAAACCTGTCGCAAATTAGTGATGGGTTTTAATTTGGATTTCACAAAGCTCCTACGACGGGTAAATTCATCGCAAACCCTTCGTAATTAAGCACATAAACTATGGGTGCTCGCAAATAAGCCGCAGAGCAGCAGTAGGTTGGAAATGTTAGTGTAGGTATATGAATGGGTTGTTATGTGTATACACATGTAGGCTGCTAACATTGTACATTAATTCAAAGCAATGATGTTTTATGCATCGCATCATTGTTTTTAATTCATACATAATCATTATAGCAACCTGTGCAGAATCGAGTAGCGTGCATTGCAACCTACATGGACAAGTTTTTCAAGTTATTTTTGGTGGGGATCTGTCGGTATTCCTTCCAAGTCCCTGTTTCTTGTTGACTCGTACTACATGATGATTGCAGCCCTGTCTCCATCTTGTCTCGCGGAGCCTGTCCTTGCGTCACCAGCTGATAGCTCTGCTTCCAACTCACGTCTGTGTGTACTACAAAGCTCTTTAACCCATCATGCACCAGTCTGCTTGTGCCGTGCCGAGGCGCTCTCCCTAAACCAACCACTTTAGCGGGGGTCCGATTGCAGAGATGGGTGCTGCCAAGCTGTAACCCAATCTCCACGCGCTGCCGTTGCAGATGATGAAAGACAGTGACACACAGCGTTGTTTGTCTACTTGTGATACTTGTTGTATTATTCACTTCTCATTATGAGTGCATATCCATGGAGATTTTCATACTCGCTTCTGAATTCTAAAATGAATGTGTGTGTAGTCTGAGAAAGGAAGATCCATTCATGCATATATCTTGACTCTGACTACTATAAATCTCTTGTGTGCCACCCAAAATGCTGCTCTATGGGAATTGTGTGTATTGTTAGTGCAATAATCCACAAGTGATGCATCAAGGGTTATTTAACACTTTAATCCATTTCTCACGTTTAGATTTTCGAGAAAAGCTCGCCCGATTCCAATTCTAACTCATATACTGCATGCATTGGTGTCACAGAATTGATTGTTTAGGTTGGGTTAATATCTTGATAAACGAACCTATACTAAGCATTTTCATGCCAAGCAAGATGCTGCTTTGGAGGACTTGATTCTAAGTTTTAGTGAAACACAAGTTTGTAGACCTTTCAGTCTCAATGGTTGCTTTTCAAAGGTGCCCTCCCTCGAATGCTTGTGATTGTATTCCACTTGGAAAGCTGCACCAGTGGCACAAACACAGTTCCATATTGTCATCAAATTTGAAGCATCTTACCATGTCCATGGAGCATGCTCAAAAAGAAGCATTTTCTTCTCTTTTTTTACTTTTTAAAACACAAAAGCAGCTATCAAGGAGTTGACATTTGATCAAGACACATAGGATGTGTCAGTGCTTATTAGAGTTGACAGCAGTCAAAGTCAATACACAGATGGAAAGACATTTACTTTCTTCCAGGGTGTAGTGACAGATTTCCATGCATTCATGAATGTCATTATCTAGTCTGAGCAGTTCAGGGGACCATCTTCACAAACCCATACTAGTGACAGTAAGAGTTCTAGCTATGATAGGGGCTAACAATCTTGCAGGTGTTAACAGAATGCAGACTCACATACAGTTGATACATTCTTTGCACATATAAGTGAAGCAAAGTTTAAAATATTTTAATTTGCATTCACTTGTGCAATTACGATAAATTGGACCGGGGCCATGTTGTATATACAAGTTTTCAATTATTGTAACTTTCCATCAATGGTAACTGCCATGACTACAGCAAATGAGCTCTCGTTATAGCACCTATTGCCATTGATGGCAAATTGCAATAATTGCAAACCTGTATATGCAACATGGTCCCGGTCAAATACATTGTAACCTTGTAAAACATGGGCATCTCCTTTCAAACTCCTTTCAAACAAGTGAAAATTTATGCAGCTCAAAGAATACTCTTTAATGAACTAGATATACGAAGAGAGTGCATGTCATTCCCATAATGTCAATATGACTTGTAGGTTGCTGGTTGAGACTACCCCATAAGAATGTGCTACCTTCTTCTCATGGGCACACAGCAACATGCACACGTGCCCAGGTGCCTAGTATAGTGACATACAACCCCCTGACTGCTGGCAATGGAGACATTTCAACGGCTAATATAAATGTCAACAAGCGGGCGTGCAATTCATGATATGAAATCAGCCCTTTCTCCAGCTGCATTTAGATTGCATTTCGGGTGGCTCTGACCTGTTGAATTGCAGATGCACATGTGGTGCTGGCATGCCACGCAGCGTTTAGCGACAGAGAGCTCGGCTTTCGATGGGCGCTAGTCGTGGCAGTGTTTAACCTTTTCACATGAGACTCACGCTGCGTGATTGCCGTTGACAGGCGGAGGCACACATGGTTGATGAATGTCACTCCTGCCCAGCCGGGTCATGACGACAAGACTAACAGACAAGATGTGACATCATCTTTAAGGCTTCTTGCATGCGTGTTGAAGTGGAAGGAATACGAGAGACATGTGAGTGAATGCAGGCACGTGATCATCATTGGCGACAACAAGGCAGTTAGATGAGAAAGCCTTTCCCTGAGTGTTTGAACTGTAACCCGTCTAGTCATACCACCCCCCTCCCCTTTCTGTCTCCTGAGCCCAGTAGATCTCTATCTGTACTTGCTATTAAAAGCTGTCTCCGCTACTAACAGCTCGCATCCAGCATACTTGAAACAAAATGCTACATTGGATAGAAATGTGGTCAAATCTCTCGTAGTGTTCTGCTGCTGTAAACTGTGCTGCAGAGTGTCCTGTTGTCTAATATGTGCATGTCTACAATCAACTCCTCTGTGGTTATAGAAATTGATACATGGTTGATAATTGCATACTCTCAAGTAAGTTCTGATTAGATGCTTTGTGGTGTACATTCACACTGTTGATATTTACAAGCTGCCAATTTTACCAGATTTACAAAAGCCACAATAATTTGATGCTTACAAGCTGACATAAATATGAGAATTGTGACTGGTTTTTTTTGAAAGGCACTTTTAACATTGTAAAAATGTAAATATCTGAAAATATGAGGAGCTCTTGAAATTTTTAATCATGAAACCAAACAATTTAAATGACTTGTGAAGATCAGAAATGTCATTGAACATGAAACTATCACAATGCAGCTTACATTTGTGCCAAAGCCTTTTTTTTTACTCATGCTGCTGTCTACTTGTTGAAGACTGCACAAGTGAATTTCTTGAGAGATGTCTTAGAATTAGGTTCATTTTAAATGTTTGTGTGAGTTTTTATTTCATGTGCCTGTAATCCGTCGGTCAAGCAATTAACATTTAGAAGGACATTTGTATGGCTTCATTGTCAATCAAAATGAATCAAGTGCAACAAATACCCTCTCAATGTGTCAGGATGATGCTTCTATGACATGCAAGGTCTTATAAGGTCTAGACATTTCAACAGTCCTTGCCTGAGGAGTCTACGTGATCTGACATATCTCCTATTGCCATCATGTCTTGTGTTTGACGTGCTGCAATGTTATGCCATCATATGCCAATGTATGGACAGTGTAGTCATGTATGGATGGAGCTTGTGGTCAAAATGGTGCTTAACTCTGTCAGTGCTAAGCCTACACAATGTCTACTGAGATTGTACACACTATTGTGCCCATGGCATTGAGCAAAAGGTATTAAATTTGTAAAAAAATTCACTCATTTGTTGAAAATTGTCCCCCCCCAAAAAAAAAAAAAAAAAAAAAATTGTGTTAACATATAATAACAAAGTCAAATACAGTTTATGGGCATAACACAATTTTTTTCATTCAGTCTTGAAAACGATTGTACGCAAACTTCACACAGTACTGACATCCTGGTTTGCACCCATGGAGTTTGGTCCTTTCTTTTCTTTCTAGATATGCAGGCCAATGAATCTGATATTGTAAAGCCTAACACCAACGATAGTATGAAGTGGTATGTTTCAGTCATCACACGCTACATACATGCAACGATGTAAGAATGGTGGAGTACCCTAACTGCAAACATTTGTACCCAAATAAGGACTGCCTTTGTTCAAACAAGTTTGCTGTGCATACTATACTGTCAATAGTTGTTTCTATGTGTACATGCATGCGCAAATTTCATTCTTCAATGAAAAAAAACCTCTGTTTGCCCTACATGTGTGTATACATGTATGCTCTAGAATATGATGGCGCTACAATGAAATCCCTCATATTGGAGGTTGTCAAAGTCACTTTGTTTGCCCAGCAATATGCCAAGAGGGTTGATATTCAATAATGAAAGCATGGTTGCTTACAGATATTTTGATTGAGTCCAAGCCTTTTCATTATTCAGGTTTTAAAACATTTACAGTTGAGCCATAACTATGGAGGCAAATTAGATGGAGATGCTGCCTTTGTCTGAGAAATTGATCCTTGCTTCTATTTAAGGGCTTGTTATATGTCTGTTCATATTTGCCAGTATTGAGTTAAATACGAACGCGCTCATTTCAGAAACACAATCATTTAGAGCAGTAAAAAAGAGGTGTCCTTCCGTCGAAGCATGCATTATTCACATATTATCAGAGATATTGATAGCTCAAATCCTGCGCTGGATATTGTGGCGAGAAAGCGAACATATGGCAAGTGGGTAAGCGCTTCTATCAATTGTCACTATCGATTCTGATGACAAACAATGGCACTATCCAGCAAAGTAATTGATCCGGGGCCAGGAAGACTCTGGAATATATGGCTGAATTTATGGTTAGAGGCCAGTGTGAAGCAGGACTCTTTAATTAAGCTGACTGTTTTCTTGAGTTTCTTTTAGAGCGGAGGTTCATTTCCTGGATTGGGCTGCGAGCAACTGAAATATTTTTTCTCTGCGGGAGGCTTTTCCCTAGAAGCTTTGGGGCCATATGATTGATTTCTCCTTTGATATGGAATGATAGGATACCTTAATTTCAGCTTTCCCTTCATTTACTCATTGTGGAGACCAGTTAATTAAACTTTCAAGGACTGGACTTTTCTACAAAGTACTATATAATGGATCGATAATTAAATTCCTTAAATACAAAATTGGACTTCCATTGCATCCAGATATAGACATGTGATTGATTACAGTGCACCCACATAAACTTAGTGATGTGAGCATCTTTTCTATAGTCACAAAGGCAAGTACACACAAAGTGTTGACCTTGACACAGAAAGTTTGAGATGCTCCTTATTATGAAGGCTTTTTGACCACAAAAGTAGATTTGTCAAAGATGCACTCAATGATTGAGTGTACAAACATTTATTTAACCTGAATTAATCTTTTTCATTTCGTATGGATTATTCGTAAAAGCTAATAATGTGATATAAGTCACTTAACATTGAACCAAATGATCTTAGATAAATTATTGGAGAGGGAGAGTGTGCATGTGTGAGAGATAGAGAGATAGTTATTGTGTTGGTATATTTATAGAAATGAATAGAGAAAGAGGTAGAGAGTGTAAAAGAGAGAGGGAAAGAGTTAGAGAGAGTTAGAGAAAGAGAGAGAGAGAGAGACAGAGACAGAGACAGAGAGAGAAAACTATGGAGAGCTGCCTGGTCGTCCTAGAACGCAGTGCCCATCCATTGTATTATGTTGATGGACATCGCACCTGCTCACCTGAGGATATCTGTGGGGGAAGGTCAGGGAAAGAGGTCAACAACACGTTTTACCAGGGACATGGCCACTGGGGCACCGGGAAGATAAAAGCTAAACTGGACTGAAATGAATGGATTGTGCACCCTAATTTTAAACAGGGAAGCCAACCAGTGCAGTTTTATTGTGTGATACAATTTGTGAAATGCGATGCTGAGATTGTTTTCAGTGCAATGCAGTTTAAGAAATCTGATTGATTTGTAAACGAGCAATAGTCCACTTTCTTTTGCTATAGTGTCTGTATAAATGTCATGTGCACAATGTCCTGTGGCAATTAACACATTTAATACTTGAACTAATCTTATGTGATTTCATAATTAATCAATTTAGCTTTGTGGTAAATCAGCAGTACCATTTTTGTTTTGATTAAAACAACCCAGTAGCAGTGCCAATGGCTATGGCAGTTCCATATTCATTACTTTGATTAGATGATGATAACCTTCTAAATCTTTTCTTTGCAATTTTTGTGCTGCTAATTCGAGTTTTTTTTTCACAATAATCGTATTGGATGTGCCTATATAGTACTTTTTTATAATATTTTTGGAGATTTGCTTTGAGTCATGATCAGACCCTTTAAGTGTGGAAATAAAACTTGGTAGTCCTACATTATGACATGTGCTTTAATTTTGTCCTGCCATGACCATGTTCAAGTTTGGACTAGATTTTTCTAGACATCAAGCAATCCAATGGATGAAAACGAATAAATATTAGATTTGTCTTTGTACATGTATGGTTCTATGACTGACGTCTTGTGGTATTATGCACATTCACATTCTCAGTGACCTTTGAATTGAAACAAGGAACGTGCAAAGAATGGGAAAAAACAACTAACAGCCGCAATAACTTGATATTGTTGCAGGAGACTGTCTCCGGCCGGCCGTGTGGAGCAGAGAAGATAAAGCGAATCTGGATTGCTTTCCGGTCCCCCTACAGGTATGTAGCTTCATCTTCTTATCGGGGGAGCAGTGTCTGGAGGAGACAATCTCTGCCAGGTTTGGGAAGGTTTGCGGAGGGGACGACAGGTGGTCCCAGCATGGCGACGGGCTAAATTTGATTGCAGCGGATTTAACATCGACAGGAGTTTGCATCAGGCCCAGAGTAGGCGAGATGTCCCCCCAGGGATTGTGGGTAGCTGAGTTCACATCGAGGGTGAAAGCAAAGTCTCTCTACATCCAGAGTTGCTTCCCGTGTCTGTAGATGCAATAAAAGCACAGTGAATAGATGAAGAGAGTGGGAATTTGGCTTGCACCAAATGCAGCAGAAATTGCCTAAAGCATTCTGTCTCCTCAAAAAATTATGCAAACTTCTATTTTATAGGGTAGCATGTTTATACTGCATGTTTGTAAGGATGACCATGTCATATGTAGTGTGCCCTTACATTGAAGTCCTACAAAATGTAAAATTGGAAGTGAAGTAATTCAATCATTTCCTTTTATCTGGAGAAGGAACAAACACACTTTGAAATCTACAGTAGATATAAACTCATTAAGACTTTATTAGGTAGTATATGTATCCAAAGTTGGGAGAGTCTTATGCATGAGATTTTTTTTTTTTACAGAATATAAACTGTGATATCAAAAGTATATAATATAGAGTGGACCATTGAATTCACTAGCCAGGGTCATTGAGAATGTTTATGTGCACTTTATATACATAAGAACAATATCATGCAGGATTTAAAAAGATTATGATTTGATTCAGCTGTGCTTGAGTACATTTCTGGATGCAAGTACACCATCAAACATATAGTTCATGGTCTTAAGTGTGCAAGATTTCATCAGCTGCAATTCCCATTTCTTTTGCACAGGCTTAGGGGATGAAATGCATTAAAATAGAATTTGCTTTATATACCAGCTTACATGTGAGAAACTATCTGAAGCACTTGTACATACATAGACAATGATCATGTTGGCTGCTCACGTTGGGAGCAGGGTGACACTAAGTCATCATCGGAACGAGGGATATTGGGAGACTGGTGGCTAACCAGATTCATCAGAAGGAATCAGGATTTGAACGAATCCGGAGAGTCTGTTTTTCAAGATGGATGCGTCTCTCAAATCACATCAGCGGTGGAGAGACTTAAATTGTCTACTGTATGATTGGCCAAAGCTAACCAGGTCACCCCAATGACACAAACTCTGGCTCAGAGAGGTGCAATAAGTCACAGTCAGACTAGAGATGAGAATGTTACTGTAATGTAACATATTTTTAATGCTGAAGGCTTGATGGTGTGACCACAAAATTATCAACAATTTATTCCGAGCAAAACTTCCCACAACCACTCCCACTGAAGAATTATTCTCATTACCTATGAGAATAAGTGAACTTTTCTGTCATCACATCATACTTAGGGTTTCACTTTTTGCTGAGCATGGGTAATATCAAATACTCGCCAAATGTCACACAGTTCAAACCTTGAGGAGGTTGATGTCCAGTGTGACTAGAACTATTTAGAGTACTGTGGTGTTGTGGTAAGAGTTCTTGCCTTTCACAAATGATGTCCTGTTGACCCTTTACATGCCCAATGTGGATCATTGTACCATTAATACATACAAATCCCATAGAGCAGCAATTTGTCTTGAGCATTAAGGGTTAACTATTACAATTTCAGACTGGTGGATTTGTAGTCCAAAGTGTCTTCCTTAACCCAGGTATAGTACATGCGCCAGGCCTGGCAAGAGGTTTTTCCCAAATGAGCTCTGAAAGATGTGCATGGCAGCTCAACAGCTCAGGGTGTAATCAAGTGCTTCGACCAGTTCTGAACTAGAAAACTGACACTACTTGCTATTATTATTAGGCCTACTATTAGAGATCTTGATATGATAAATAAATCCAAGTTAACGAATCGTGTACTACAACCAGTAAACCTCATTACAGTATAACACCAAAATTACATGTCCAATGGGTTAACAAATTTGATTTGTGTGACCTGAAGCTAAGCATTCCAAATCAAGCTGAATTGACAATCACAGGTAAGCCACACTGTGTATATGCTGAGTGTCATGGTTTTGTTGGACACCGTTTTCTGTTCTTAACCATTGACCTGTCATTTGTGGATTCTTTTACCATGAATACACTCAAATCACATAAATTAGAGGTTTGTCTCAATGGCCTTCATGTTTTCTTACGAGTAAAGCTGTTTGAAGCCTATTTAAGAACTCCAGTTATTATTAGCACTCATTGGATACAGTAAGAGAAGACCTTGAGAGAGTGCAGAAAGTCATCTATATTCTCTCACAAGATCCTGTGTTTTCAACATTTCTAATACCCCTTAGGATTGAATTGGTTATGACTGAGGAGGTCTGTGAGTGAGAAGCATGTGGACACGTACCAGATAACAAGATTCCCTCTCGGCCTGATTTCTAGGTCACAGTGTGGGACAGTTCTAGGTCTCTGTGGAAACAACACATGGGTGCTCCAGGCGATTGAGCCCCTAAAATGTACAAAATAAAACGACTTGCGTAAGGTATCATATGCAAGCATGGTTTATTGTGTTTGTTTCATAATATGAGGCTTTAGCAGATTCCCCCTGATCCCCCCCCCCCCCCCGCCCCAATTGGCCGCCTCCATTACAATCTTGGGCAAAGTTCTCCTACCTCATGTTTCCCAATGTGACATTACATTAGCAGTGGTGATAAACCTGATATCCCTAACAGACGTGCTACATGACATTGCACATGAAGTAAAGTGGATGTGCAGAGATAGAGGTGATAGGATTTGTCACTGCGCTTGCATTGATGAAAAGGTCCTTGAGAATGATTTCTGAATCTGTTTCTGCCACAAGTACAGAGATGCCTACACTCTGGCTTTAGAGTTAAAGGAAGCTGTCAGGTAAAATGGGGAAGGAAGATCTTGTATAAAGTTCAAACAACTGCTACTAACTTTAAATTGTTTACACAGTATAGCCCCAAATTAACTCCAACACGTCATTCACCAGTTTAAAAAGCTTAATCTATATTTGTGATCCACTTGAAAAACCTATAAATGTTAAAATCTTAAAACTACAACATTTGGGGACAGAGCTTTTTAGAAAGCAGCACCTGAATTATGGCATTAACTCCCACAATAGCTGCAAGGAATGTACCTAAATAGCTGTAAGTCCAGGTTAAAAACACATCTTTTTCGTAAACACCTGAAATCTTTTTTCAACATACATACAGACTGTACAGTGTCACACAGACTACGGTAGGAAATTTGTAAATTTGGTCTGGAAGTGTTTTTTTTTCCAGAATTTTGTTATCGGGATGATAATGATGCTCTCATGGAGCAAGTAGCCGATGGTGAATAATAAAAGAGGAGTATTTTTTTTATGTCATAACTCTCAGTACAATTCTGATGGCCATATACTAAATGTACTGTAGGTGAGATGAAGTGTTCAACAAAATTTCGCCATACCATACATGTAGCTCTGAAATACATGAACAAGTATCACTTTTATGTTCACAAGTTAGTGCACTGTACTTAAAGACCGCATTTCAAAGCTGTTGAAAGCAGGGAATCAGTGCATTAATTCCCTAAAGTTCCCCAAAATAACTATTTGTAGAAACCTGCAAAGAGCTCATGTTATGTGTGCTTATAAGGGGGTAGGGGAGGTTGGGTGGCCACTGTTATGTGTTGTTACACATGAACTATGGGGTACATGCCTACCCACCAAAAAGAAAAGAGGAAAACAAAATCTCTCTCTGGCAGGAATCACTTACATCTACTCAAGCTGACTTTTGTAAGAGGTAGTGACAGTGGGAGAGGGTAAGACACTTGTTCTATTGACTGAGTAAGTAGGGCGGATTCCGGGCCGAGCTGTGTGCTTCTGTGTTTGCCATGCGGGCTGTGAGGACATGGGCAAAAGCTTTATAGGACTGATGTGTGCCAGACGGCTAAATCACATCCAATCCGCCTCAATTTGAAAGCACCGCCAGAAAGGCCGTGAACCGAATTTAGGCGGGTGTACTCAGTAACGATACATACCTGCACACCCGCCGCTGACATACATTGTACAATTAACCGCCGAATGTTTAGCTTGTCTGCGATCTCGGCCATACCTTATTTGCCAATGTTTACATAGCCTCAATTCCCTGTTTAGATTTAATTAGAAGCAACGGAGCTGTGCGTTGAACTCTGCGAGCGCTGATGAGCATTATACGGTGATGAAGGCGCAACTTGTTACCGGGACGAATGGGGGTGGGGAAAGGTTAAGTGCAGAGATTTGATGGGCTAATCTTGTTTTGGATGAGCCCTGAATGGATATGTGGGCAGCGTTTGTTAGAGTCACACCCGTGGAAAGGTCAGCAACCACCGCAGAGGAAAAAGACTTTCAAGATGCAGAGGGGAGAGTAAGCTGTTTGTCTTCACGTTTCCGGGCCATGTTGCTTTCCAGCACACTGCATGTATTTTGAGGTATGCATGAAGTTTAAGGTACCTGTATTTACATGTATGTACTAACTCAGCCATTTGTCTTCTTGATTAATAGCTATTAATCCTTATCATGCTACTTAACTATTGTGAATCTTTAATTGATTTTGTTCTTCATATAATCAATTATGTCCATGGGAAATGAGTGTTCCTTTTCCGGGGAGGGGCAGATTTTTTTTTAAACAAGGCTAAATTGTGGAAAAATTATGCTGATCTTAATGAGATGTAAATGAAGCAGTAATTACATCACAGCACAGAGATACAATCTGATAAATGATTGTATCATTTTGTATCTCTTTCCTCACAATCTTACAAATTTTCTTGTTTGGAGCATGATATATTCACAAGAGGTTTCGTGATGTGCTACTCAATTCAAAGATAGGACAAATGTGTGCCGTGTGCTATTTTGATATGTTTGAAAAACAACATGACAATTTCAATAACCAGGTAAGCATAATAAAGAAATCATCAGAAAGGTGAAAAGTATAAAATATAAAAAATAAAAAGGCAGCAAGCACTATAATTTGAATATAGAAAAATTTCTACAATAGTGTCTACAAATCAAATCTCCACTCAAAATGAAATGCTAATTTTCCATCTTTTTAGCGATGAAATATTCAAGTTTTCTTTTTGATCTGTAATAAATGGATACAAAGTTAGACAGGATGGGTGCTTTATATTTACATACATATATAAGGTATGAAAAAAAACTTGTCTGCAGCAACACGAAATCATTTCTCCAACACAGATGGGCTGAAAATCTAGTTTTGATGAAGTCTAATCAAATCACAATGGTAAGTCCAAATTGGCTTCACCACATGAGATACACTCCAGCTCAAAGAAAATGGCATAGGGAAAGGGAAAGGAAAGAAAGGGAAGGAGCCACAGTTTTAAACTGCGGTATATTTTGTCCAGTTCCGCATGAAACATGATGCTTTAGCCTAAGAAGCGTCATGTTTCATGCTGAACCGGACAAAATATACCGCGGTTTAAAACTGCGGCTCCTTCCCTTTCTTCCCTTTCCCTTTCCCTATGCCAATTCCTTTGAGCAGTAGAGTATGTGCTGTTACATCAGCTTATGCCATACTATTTCACTTTCATTGGCAGTACGCGTCAAATGCATTACAAAGTGAAGTCTTACTACTTTTGCATGTAATACATATGAAGGATCTCATGCTTGGGAGGGCGTTATTTCCACACACTGTAGATGAACTTGCCCCCCGGCTGCTGATTATTTTGTTTGCTGTCGTCATTGACACATGATTCACTGTAAACGCATCTCATCGGTATGGAAACTGGCACGCATATTTAACAGGTTAGCACTCCAATGATGTGGAGAGATTCTGGGAGCGGTGTCAGGATGAATTTTATTACTTCTGTGCGCATAGCTGCAGCTAGGAGTTGTCTGAGTGTGTAACTTCTCAGAAGAGACTCAATTTCTCCAAATTCTGTTAGCAAGAGGGTGTCAGCTTCGCACCCCTTTGCGGTGATAAAGAGGTGGCTGTCCTTATCATGCCCCGTCTTGGAGGAAGATAAACAAATTATGGATGGAGAACTTCTCCTCTAGCCTGGGTTCGGAGGATAGTGAACTATAGGGTAGTGGGATGTTCATGTATGTTGCTCGGCTGCAGGAAAGAGATTTGAATTTATTTGCTGATTTGCGCTGACTTGAGTGACATAGATGTACTGCACTATGTGAATGAGCTAGTTGCACAACACAAAATTATTCATTATACAATATCTCAGCAGCTATTTCAGAAATATTTTGAAAAAAATACCCCAACAGTCCTGTTACTATCACATGATCTTTCATGAAACTCATCGTATAATATCTATAGGGAATGGTTTACTTGGAAGTTAAGTAGCATAGTGTAATATTAACACAAAAATACAATTATGCAATGTGTTTACATATGTCATGCTTTTTGAACTCTATCATAATATATTTATCATTTGTTAGCCAACCATTTATTGTACACATGATGGATTCAGTTGTTAAGCTGCCATACACATACTTGTAAAAAAGGCTTCTAATAAACCATTATTGAAATAAATTGAAATGAATTGAAAAGCATGAATAAAGCCTTTTAAACTCTCTCAACACATTTTGTTAAATATGCGCTGTCCCACAAAACTGCTCTTCCCTAATCTCTTCTGTTCTATCAGGAGAGTTATTTATGCAATCTTCGGTTTCAAGGCCAGTAAAACTTGGAGAGGAAAAACACATTTACCTTGAAGTGACAGTGACCATCCTGGTCTACACTGGCTGCAAGCGAAGGCAGATCAGGTTACATGTGAGTGAGTAGATAATCTGTTTATCCCGCTCATATTTTCCTGAATCTGGAGCAGTGTCACTTTGCTATTCTTACACTTATTCATGAATAGCCACCGCAGAACATCCTTTCTGTAGTCGCTCCCACTGTTTATGATTGAAGTAACATTTTACTTTTGGAGAAAAAAAATCATGAATCTAGTTGCAGAGTTCATGTAGATGTGTTTTATACTCTGTGATGTAAATTTTGGCTTTCTTTAGTACAAACACGACATCTCCTGTGAATGTGGTGTTTTCAGGAAATCACACATAAAATACTCTTTGTATCAGCTACTTAAAAGAGAGCCCCTTTTTAAGTAAAAAAAGGAGTAAATTAAAACCATGGAAAATTGAAGAAAAAGCTCATAAAGAACTTTCCTCCCAAAGGTGTGTTTCACATGTAAACAAGGACGGTTTTTCACCTTTCCTGAAAAGAACTGGGAGATTGCGCACATGTTGTTGTTAGGATATGCCTCTGATCCATGCCAAGTTTTATGACATTTGCTAGAGCTTTCCTTGTGTTTTAATGCTGCCTTCTAATCTGTAATATACAACACATTCTATTCTCACTGTTATGGAAAGCATACACATGAACCATCCTATTAATGAATAAACATATTGATTGATAACTTGTCAATCCATAACTCATTAAAAAGTAAATGCAGTAATTGATGTGTGTTTGCATTATTGAATTGCTTTATCCTTCATACCAAAGAGCAGACAACTCTTCTGTAGGAATACAAAAAAAACATATCTCCAACAGACTACCTTCCTAATTGATGAGGCTTCTAAATCACTTGTCAACATGGACGGCATTCGTTTTTTATATTTACAGCAGTACTATAAATTGAATGTTAGACAGTGTGCAGTTTGCTACCTTGTGGCTCAGTTTGCCTTCCAAATAAGGCTAGATGTTGAGGGCACATCATGAGCAGACTCAGGGGTCCCCCCCCCCCCCCCGCCCCTTCAGCTTGGGTATACCTTTCTTCAGTACAACGGAAGCACAGACACTATCCCATAATGCAAGTCAGGGTTTTATGTGCACACTGGTCACAACACTCTCCACCAAAGAGAGAAAGAAATCCTTGAAGAAGGAAAACTTTGTGCCTTAGGGAAATTGCAATTTCTTCATGAATGTTCCATATGTCTGCAAGGATTCAAACAAATGTACCTACTGACGATCTTTGTCCGTCTTCGGTCAATGATTGATTTGTGCATCAGATGTTGCTTGATTTGGCATGCATCAATATGCTAAGCTTTCTAGCTGTTAAGACCAACATTTGTGTTAAATATTGGATAATGAAAACAAGTCTATTCAATAAACACTATTCTATATAATATGATAAGTATAACAAACTTGAATTCAGTGTAAATAAAGAAGATCCACATTTATGCTTAGCTCTTTATGGCATGATGTCTCATTATTGCACTAGTGATTGCCCACACATTGTATGGGTTAGTGAGATTAGTCTGACAGAAGGGATTAAGCGCACATCATTTCCTTTTAAGTATCTCAAGTGTAATCTCTCCCTGTAGCTTATGTAATTACAAAGCTTATGGCCCTGACCTATTTCTGTCCTTATCATGAAGTAGAGAGGGATTAACAGGGTTTTCAATCACTCAGCCTTCATGAAAGATGAATAGCGATGAGGTCACCGTAGAGACCAGAATCCCCAGAGTGAATATTCATGCCATGCTCCCATGATTTCATGAAGTAAGGTCCAGCATGAGCGGTAGTTCAATAGATTTTGTCATGTGTGAAAACCACCACTGTACAGTGTTGGCAATTATAGGAATATGATACCCTGGTTAAAAAAAAGTTGACAGGAATTAACAATGGAAGATGAGAGAAATTAAATAGAATAATTTTAGGTGAAAAAGACGCTCACGATTTAGATTGTAGTTTTGTTTAAACACTTTATTTACTAGCCCTTTACCCTTGATCTGTGTATGAAAGGTAGAGAAACTTTATTGTAGGTATTCTTGATATAGCCACATCACTAGAAAACTTAAAATCAGAACGGAAAACTTGCTTGGTCATGTACTATGTACACCACAACAATTATGAGCTCTTCCGATGCAGTAGAATAAATCCGTCTAGTTATTGCATTTTACAAATGGATATCATAACATTGTCTTGCATATGCATGGAATACAAGATCGTCAGGGTTTTTATTAATATGAATATTTGATTACATCTGTGGTTAATCAAATTACAGGCTCTGATAAACTAGAGCATGTTTATCAGTATAGAGAATCAGCATCTACAAATCTGACTCATAGCAGGGTATTTTGCTTACATCCATATAGAAATGCAATTTTGGGGGCGTTTAGACTCGGCAAAGTGTGTTTTGTGCTTATATCCACCATAATCTCACTCATGTTAATCAAGTAAAGGAAGAATTCTAGCTTAGCTTATTTAAAATGGATGTGTTCTGGAGTTGAGTTATTTACAGTTGTTATTTTGACAGTCAATGGATATGGGTGGCCAGGAAATGAGTATATTGTTTGAAGTGGTTAGGTAAGCCTAGTGTTAGTAAATTGACACTACATTAATTATCTCCCATGGATGCTTAACCACCAAATGTCACACTTACACACACACACAAACACACACACACACACACACACACATACACAAACTTTTATCCACAAAGTTATACACACATCGCAAAATCAAGACAGTGGAAAATGCCTAAGTAGTTATTTATTTATTTATTCATGTTTTCTTTAAAAATACAGGGTAGGCCGTTCAGTTGAAAAACTACTTTACAACAGCGCCGTGTATGATACATATACATATATATTACAATATGATTAAATACATTCAGTAAAGAACAACATCGTATATTACAACTGCAAAAAAAATGAAATGAAAATAAAAGTGACAAAACTACAAAAATAAACATACATTTACAAGCATTCCTATCCCAATCACGTTGTAAAGACACTCAAACAGCATTTACATCCCCCAGGCACTCCTCAATTGATACTGTAGTCTCTGTGAGTGAATATTTAAACATCCGTATCTTTGGGATGAAATTGATCTCATGTCATGAATCTGAAAAAAACATTCATGATACCCTCTCTCGAGCATGTAACAAATATAATCCATTAATACTGAAAGCTGGAAAGATTTACCTGTCATATTTACTATGTCAGTGTACTGTGACAGAACGATACAACTTTATTTTAGGTTCCATAAAAAGTACAGCATTGTGACTGTTCTCTGAGAAGAAAACTTGATGAATGCCCACATTATAGGGCTTAATGAATAGTCTTATGTAGTCTAGCTCTTTTAATGTACATTGAGCACATCCATAACTCCTGTAAAGTATTGTTTTATAGCACTTTGATAAGATCAAGCAAGTAATTTTTCAGTGGGGGAATGACTTTTCATGATTTGCTCTTTTGTGATACTTTATGAGATAAGGGATGGAGATGGTTGTGAGGGACTGCAGTATGATAAATTGTCCATGAATACTTTGGGGGATGGGGGGGGGGGGATGCGTTTGATGGGGTCACGGTAAGGAGAAGAGGCGCAGTGATGGAGGACAGTCAACTCTGTGAACCAGCCACCTATGAAGCGCCCCTGTTTTGATTTGCCAGCTTGAGACTGGGCTTTGATGGGTGAAAACAGGTGATGATAGTAAGCTGTAATCTGATACAGCATGTAGGAGCCCCGTTTACACACAGGCTTCTGCAGCGTCCCGTGTACACACATAGAGTAAAGGTGTGAGAAATGTAAAGCTCGTTCATGCGCTCATTGCTCGAGAAAGAATAAACAACTGTGGGGTGTGTCATTCTTATGTGTCGTCCATATGGTATGTTAGTTCCTAAGAATGTAAATATTATTAGAATTGAATGATCTGAAATGATGAAATAAAGGGGAACAAAGCATGACTTGGCATTTTGTCTTGAGATTGTTCTCCTCATGGTGTGATGCATGGAATGTCTGGATGACTGACATGCTGCATGAAACAACAGTACTCCCAGGTAAAGGTTGGCCTGTCAAAAATCCAAACACGCAAACGGAGTCGTCAACGCAATTTGCGCAATCACTTGCATACATGATTGTGATTGCACTGATGGACACGGCGGGGGCCGAAGAGTCGGATCTTACGATGATAATATATCGAGGGAGGCCTTCTATTCTCTTTGGCTCCTGTGTAACAGGTGATTAAATGAGGTATAGCTTTCTTTAGTTTCCATTCTCACCAGCATGTCCCCCCCCCCCCTTCTTCTTTCTCTGTGTTATGACATCTCTCCTCCTGTCATTCATGTTCATGTTTACATATTATTTTGTTTCGTGGGAGAGGGGGGGGGGGATGATAGAGTTGTCAAAATGGCAATACAGAAATAACTGTTAGTAGGCCTACCCCGTTTTTTTATATTTTGAACGGAGAGTACCAATGAGTCTTCGTAGCGCCAGAACCATTGTCACAGATAGTGAAATCCTTCAATAAGAAGAGATATATTCTATGTGCACTTTTTCTTATGTTTTTGTTATTAATTCTTTTAAATCCATATTCAAGTTCAAGTTCATGGGTTTCCACAATTCATACAATAATAACATGGTATTCAATTTAAAACTAAATTGAAAATCATAAATCAAGTAGATTTAACACACTATGACATATTAAAAGCAATTGAGCCATAAAATGAAGTACATGTACTTCAAAACATTCTGTGGAGGCTATTGACACAAAACCCTGGACGATGACGTCTGTGTAACCATCGAAGATGAACAGACTCCCCCCGCCCCCCCCCCCTTCCGACCCCTATTTCTCTTTTCCATTATAGAAATCTGCATTCATGTGCAAATGCACCAATAATTAGCTTCATTCGAACTAGCTTGTTATTTAATTGTACTATGATAATGGGTAACCTTGAGAATTAGTATTTATGGGCAACCATTTAATTAAAAAAATATCTACAAAATATATTGCTGGAATATGATCAGAGCATATTTTAGTTTATCTGATGGAGAGAAATGTAAACAAAAAATGTTATTTCTGCTGGTAGACTTTATGACATATTCATGAAATTCATTATTTCTGACATATGGTCTAATGGAAAATTCAAGGTTAAGTTTGCCATAGTCTTTTTGGAAAGTGTGATTTTGTTTTCTGTGCCATCTTATAAAATCACAGGAGATAATCTTGTAAAGAAATACAGCTGATATGATCATTACTGTCTTCTTTTCTCATAACCTCTGCTGTCTCTATGGCGATCACGTCAGTTATTTGTATCAAATAAGGCTGAAATAACAGGAGAAACATTGCTGTTGGCACTGCGATCATCATGTTACTCAAACTGACTGATTTGTAATCTCTGTAAAGCTGCTCATGGGGTGGGGGGGGGGGGGGATGGGCGGGGGAGGGAGAGGGTATAGTGCACTGCAAGTCTGAAAACCTGGAATGAAGAAACACAGCCCAATTTCTGCTGTGGTCCCAGTGGATTTCCTGAAGCACAGTGACTCTATGGCATCCCCCCAGTAGACTGTTAGCCCAGGCATCCCTCTGTTTGTCTTGCCCCGCCATGAAACGTGCTCCCGAATAACGTCACTGCCACAGGGCGGAAAAAATAATAGCTGTAGGAAAACAAGGAGCTGGAGGATGACACTGCAAGGGTCATCGTCGATGAAT
Organism: Arbacia lixula; assembly: GCA_963669155.1. NCBI lineage: Eukaryota > Metazoa > Echinodermata > Echinoidea > Arbacioida > Arbaciidae > Arbacia > Arbacia lixula. The sequence continues at coordinate 20,702,192 of OZ022576.1, read as the reverse complement.
ACCAGCCAAGGTCAAAGCCCCCCTAAAGTCCGGGAATTTTTATTGATTGTCGTTCAGTTAATGAGATTCAGCTTTTGTAATTAGAAATTAAGTCAATATTATTCCTGGTTGGCGACTCAAGTGTGAGATAAGTAGTGCATGTGATCTTGCTCGTCATCAGGAGCGGGCGGTAGGAATAGTTGTGGTGCGGAGGAATAAAGGTGGCCGAGAGAATTGTTTATCATGATGAACTAACGTGGTGACAGCTGTTTTCCATGATGAAGGGAAAGAGAGAGAAAGAAAGAGGGAGAGAGAGAGAGAGAGAAAGAGAGAGAGGGGGTGGGGAGGGGGGGGGGGGTAGGCAGAGAGAGAGGTAAAGAGAGGGAGAGAGAGAGAGAGAGAGAGAGAGAGCAGTCTACTTGTTTGTCAAGAAATAGACATGGTAAACAAGTAGACAGATATATTGATGATAGTTGCATTGGAAGTTAATTGGATGTTTGTTTTTAATTCCAATGGAATCTGATGTAAGACCATCTGTATAGGCATGCTGTTTTGACGAAAGTTTGCTGTCAACTTTTCAGCCTGAATATAACAACTACTGTTGCAGACTGTGTTACCATGTGAACTTATAATGTTCATCCATGCTGGCTTAAAGGTGATTTTGAATGATGCATCAATAGATTTGATCATTGATGACAATGCTTTCATTATTTTTAAAGGCAAAATGTATCTCAAGGATGAAATTAAATGTAAGTTAGTTTGATTGTAGACAAGGGTTGGTAGTAAAATTGTAAAAGGGATAGTCCACCCTAGAATTAAGTTGGTTTCAATAAAAGCACATTTCAGTGAAAGTTTAACAAAATCTGTCAAAAGAACAGTTACAATCTTTTAAAATTATAATTTTGTGACATCACATGCAAAGTGCTCTCACAAATGTGTGCTGTATGATACCATTGCTCTTTTTCTAATTTTGATGAAGGATTTTTTGGTAGAGGTATGTGTGTAAAATCACGTTTCTAATGATGTATATTATGCACAGATAAAGTGATGCATATATCCTTTTGATTACATCTACATTTTCAAAAAATTATGTAATGAAAAATACATTGATTTAAATACAGAGTTGGAATCGATGGATCATAAATAACATTTCCCCTTTGTATGATACTTAAATGACAGTAAGTTCATTTAATTTTGCCTGTGTCTATTGCTTGTTTGGAGATTGATGTAACTCCACAGTTTGCGCAATGTTGCGGAATGCATGTCATCGAATGGTGGAATCATGTGTTCTGAACAGTTGGTCTTGATGAGGTGGGGGTGTCTGTTTTATGCTTTGCAAGGGATGTTGCGGCAGTGAAAACATAAAAAAAAACTTTACAAATACATAATACAAATAGAGTTGGACTCAATTAATTATAGATCACATTTTCCTTTTCTTAAAGTAGAAACATGACATAAAGTTTATTCCCTTTATAAAAGTTTTGGCTCTGTCTGTTGCCTGTGTGGAGATTATTGTGACTCCACAATATGTGATGAAACGGGGAGTGCCTGTTTCATGTTCAGCTTGGGATGCTGGGCCAGTTGATATATCAATTAATTTACCAGCCACATCTATATACTCTGAATGCATATTCCAACAAAAAGTCTTTAAGGTGTTTGAACTGATTACTATTATTGATATTCATATCATACATTAGATGTCACCAGCATCAACATTTTGGAAAAATGTATCAATTTTTTTTTAAATATTTGTTTTTCACCCCTCATCTTGTTATTATACGGCTGTAGATCCTTAATGATCTGCCTGATGATTTATTTGGCAATGTGTGGGTTGGTGTGACATGTCAAAATAAAATGCCTTTTTGATTGACTGTGCCTGTTATGTTGCAGACAGAAATGATAATTGTGCACATATTTTTAAAAGATTGATATAAAAGATTGATTTCAGTCTGTTTCATTCCTAGTTTTGTTTTAGTTTGTACTGTAATTGTCTCTATCATCATCATTTATAATAGTATAATCGTTATTGTTATTTTTTACTTTTAAATCTATTATTGATATAACGTGTTGTTATCATCACCAGTTTGTCATCACTTTTATTATGAAATGATGACGTAAAAGCATATTTTTAAGAGCATAAAAAACATGTTTCTCCTAAAACGAACAAAAAAATATATATTGAGCTCGATTGGGTAATTTCTAATTCATCTTTCACATAAGTCACTCAACATGAAAAGCCTGCTGATTTTCTTCCGTTTCATTTATCAATAATTTACAATATATTAGCGCAGGATAGAGGTCTGTACAGGTGGACTGTAACTGCAGCCACACCCTGATATGGATATGCCATCATCATCACTTTAAAAAAAAAATTGAAGCTTGGGAAAGAAATGTGTGTATATTATTTTCAAATTAGCTTGTGACAATATCCCACAACACATTTCTGCACTGTCTCGTATGACAAGCAACATTTTGTCTTGCAGGTAAAGGGTGGAAGAGGGGGGGGGGGGTTGGGATTATCTCAATCCACTGAACTGCAGTGAGTTCACACCATTTTGTTACCTTCTCACCATCTCCTGAGCAAGCAGAGCAGTGAGACGTTTAGCCTGCAGAGATGCGCGTTTCTCGGTAATGCATGGCCTAGCTAGCTGACTCAGCCTTCATCGGAAGTAACCTGTGGCCTGCTCATGGACCTTCCTACGTATCTCTGCACTTAGAGGGTCATTTAGGCGTGAAGACAGGAAAGAGGAGGAAGAGCAGGAGGAGGAGGAGGAGGAGGAGGAGGAGGAGGAGGAGGAGGAGGAGGAGGAGGAGGAGTAGGAAGAAGAGAGAGAGAGAGGGGGGGGGGATAGAGAGAAAGGAAAGGTTCAGAGAAAGACATCACATCTAAAATCAAACATCGCAATTATGATAATCCCAAGACATGGATAATTTAATTTACAAGTGTAAGAAAGAAGTAAGTATATTTACTCTAAAACCTTTTGATGTGAAAGATTTATGACAGGAATCGTTAAGTTATTGTTTTGTTATTCCCCATACAAAGACCTCGGACTGCATATTATCAGGGATGTGGAAGAGAATCATCTCCTTTGTCATCTTTCTTAAGCAAATCTATTTTTTGTACATTGAATAGCAATGGTGTGTTGTTGCCAAACAACTTACTACTGTATAATGTTCTGTAGTGTTTTTCATGTGCCTAAACCTACATTAAAATACCTGTCACTTGCATAATCATAAAGGCCATCATTTCAGACCCATATCAGCTTGTATGTATGTCTACATAGACCACATGTTGATACAGGTGACTTTTTATCGGCTGCTGTTTTATTGTGGATTGTATACACAGGTTTAATATAAGTGGTACCTTTTGCAATGTACATTCATGCATTGCATCACTTTGCCTCCATTCTACCCAGTCAGTATGTGTTGGAAGAGGAAACACGCCCGCCAGTCACTGCAATGTTTGGGTCTACCGCCCTGACCTTTATAGAAGCTGCAATACTCTTTTACTTTGTAAATACACCCTTCCATTTGGGTGTCAATCACTCATATTGTTTTGATTCCGAGGTGTTGACATTGCAAAATTACCCTATTTCATGCAAATATTTGGCTAGATTTCAAAGGAGGGACTGCGTGTAGAATGAGCCAACTGTGAAAGGGATGAGACATTTGAGCAGACATGGTTTCGTCTCTTAAAGGGGAAGTTCACCCTGAACTTATTTTGGTTTCAATAAAAAGAGGCAAATGAAAGAAACATATGAGTGAAGGTTTGACGAAAATCGGTCAAAGGAAAAGAAAGTTATTTGATTTTAAAGTTTTGATTTTGTGACGTCACATGCGAGGTGCTCTCCCATATGTTGTGTACAATTTTTTTCGAAAATGTGCATTTTCTCACAAAGATATGCATCCTTTTACTCGTGCGTTTGATACATTATCAGAAATACGTTTTTACACACATACCTGTACGAAAAAAATCATTCCGTTGTCAAAATCAGGGGAAAAAAGCAATTTATTGACTTATTTTGTACACAACATATGGGAGAGCACCTCACACGTGACGTCACAAAATCAAAACTTTAAAATCAAATAATTTTCTTTTCCTTTGATCAATTTTCGTCAAACCTTCATTCAGATGTTTCTTTCATTTGTCTCTTTTTATTGAAACCAAAATAATTTCAGGGTGAACTTCCCCTTTAATGGGAGCTTGTGGAAGACATCTACAGATATGACTGGTATAATCCACCTCCTCCATTGTTGATCATGGCTTGCACTCAATTTCAATGCATTGTGCAGAAGAACATTGGTGGAGTAATTCTATTTTGCAAGACTATTCCTTTCATTTGAAAATACGCCATTTATCTTTAGGGTAATTCTGATATAGAATTTTTGTATTTAGAAAGTGAAGAAATGGAAAATGGTTAAAAGAATTGAATTGGAGAGTTTCTATCAGTTTTTTTATATGTCTTTTATTTGTATCTATTGCAATATATAGGAACCCTAGACATGCATTCGTCTTTATATTTCATATTAATGTTACTAACATGTGACAATGAATAGCCCTAACAACAACTTTCATAAAAACAGAAAAAGCATTGTTATATCTATTTTAGATATGAAACGGAAGATGCTCTTTTGGTTAGTAGTCCATCCCATTTGTTAGATTGTTTCTCCCCTTTTCAAATAATTGCTTATTTTCTAAGTTGCTGCTCTATAGACAATTAGACTCTGAGGAAAAACATCCCCTTTCACTCTGGTCAAACCGTTGGCTATTTGTGGATTCCACTCAAATTTGTGGTCATTAAGAGATATTGTACAAGCGCAAGCCCCCCCCCCCCCCCCCCACCACCGTACCTCAACCTTCCTTCCCCCACCCCATCCTCACCCAAACACCACTCCCCTTTCCAGGCAAGTAAGTACCTCTGTATTTATGTACCTCCATACGCTCTAGGACAATATGATGTAAGAACATTAAACCTGAAAATGTCTTGATCCATGATGCACCCTGGAGCATTCTCACAATGCCCTGACTACCCCCCCCCCCCCCCCCCCCCCCATTTTCCTACCATTCATTTCACACCAATATCTGGAAGGCGCTAGATTACACCCTTGTACTCCAAGCCGTTGCAGGCGAGCTCCTGAATCTAACCTGCTGCACAGCACATGCATGAGCACAAACACAATTACTTGAATCCAATCATTCTCCTCTGCTGAGCGGAACAGCAGAATTATGTGCCCATTTAAACGTCTTTTCTTCCCACATTTGTCCATTTTTTTCTCCTTTGGGAGAAGATTTGGCTGGCGGAGGAAAGTTTTGTATTTTTGCTTCATTGAAAGTGAAGTGAGAAACCAATATAATTTTGACATTTCATCATTCATCTCTTAGCCTGCGGACACTCTCCAGATCATGGTAGCCCTAAAATGTGTGAGAGACAGACATAGGAAATTTGAGAGCTGCAGAAATCAACAATTGGGTTGGAGCATATCTCAACTAGCATAAGAGAGAGAGAGAGAAAAAGAGAGAGAGAGAGAGAGAGAGAGAGAGAGAGAGGGAGAGAGAGAGAGGGAGAGACAGACAGACAGACAGACAGGTGTACAGAGACAGTGGTGAGAGGCAGTCAAAGAGAGTATTGTAGTTGTCAACACCAATTGAGAGAGGAAGATAGAGCATGCACTCTCCACCTATTTTTTATTGCATCTCTTGTTTACCAGAGAAAACCATTAAAAAATTGGGCTAAATGTATTTTTCACATGTTTCCCTTCTGTTTTGTTATTTATGCTCATGTCCGAGGTGTAACATGTTTGTAAGTCAATGTATAACCCCCCTCCTCCTTATTCAAAGACATTAAACTCCTACCAAATTCTGAAAAAATAGGAGTGTAATGAAAGATCTGAGATAAACAGAGCAAAGGAACAAAACAGAAAATGAGATAAAGAGATAATAATATTTGTCTTTTTGGAGTAGGTCAGAAAAGCTGAAAATCTATGGGCATAGCAATTTTAGTTAGTGACCTATTATGTACCACATCGTACTCATGACTGATTTTAATGTGAATTAGATACTCATGTTAATTGCAAACTCATTCAGCACCATATGGCATTTCTAATCAAAGAAAAATGAATATGTAAATGATTTTGTGGTTTATGTATAAAAGCCATGAAAACACCCAGTATAAATGACAAATTCCATTTGGTGATGCTTATTATTTTCATATGTATGCATTTTTCATGCATTCAATCATCGTGAACAAAAGTTCTTGCTGAATTCTGCGTCATCACAGGAAGCGGCCATATTGTTCAGGAACGGTGGGTATGTATTGTGGTAAATATTGCATGTTTCATTGTGATGTAGATGGGTGATGCCAATGCGTGGTTGAAACCCATCTTCTTTTAAGAAACATGACAGGAGCCTAAGTATTTGTGATTGACATTTGAAGGCAATCTTTCATGAGGAGAATTTGTTTAGAGATCACTCTTTTTAATTCAAAGTCAAATTGAGTGAGAATATGTAGATGATGCAACTGTGGTTCAACTAGAAATGCTAAGACATTGATATTCATAAATTACTGCTTTGTTTGAGAGAGAGAGGGGGGGGGGCAGAGAGAGACAGAGATAGAAAGAGACAGAGAAGGGGGGTAGAGAAAGGGAGAAATTTAGAGGGAGATGAGAGGAAGGGAGAGGGAAAGGAGAAAGAAAGCAAGATAGAGAGAAAAAAAACAACTAATGAAGTGTTGCGCTGAGAAAACATTCCTTAGGGTGATTCCTGTAATCATGATATATTTCTTGGTTAAGGCAAAATTCCCAGAATAACAAGTAAGTCTGTCATTGTGACACCATTGTGTTGATACCTGGGAGGAAGTAATTTTGCAAACATTAACAATCCAACATGCTAAGTGTGGAAATTGCTGCCATCAAAGATTGTGGCTGTTATTCAACAGTGTGCGAGAATTTCCCCCCTTAACTGTTGGTGCACTGAACAATTACCGCCACCACTCTGCTCCCAAGTGTGCTTTAATGAAGCTAAAATATTGATTGCAGAAATGTCCCCATTGAAATGGAAACAATCCTCTATTGGGTAATGTGTACAAAATGCGTGAATAAATCCACTCTGCGTGATTGAATAGTTCCCTCCCGCACCGTGCTCCATCATACGGGAGCTTTATTGCGATTAGAAGCGTGACGTTAATTAATACGGACCCAAAGCTGCAATAATAGCGGCTCCTCTGGCCCGCGCTAGATACACACAGCTGTGGTGTAAACAGTTCAGGCATTCAATCAGCAGAGAGAATCTGAACGCAGCACCAGACAGCTGAACCCAGCCCGGGCAGCCCGGGAATAGAAGCAGGCATTCTCCACAAGATTGCACGTTTAATCATTAGCTAATAACTGATCGGGGATTGGCAATATTTAGTACCGCCGAGGTTGTATACTCTACTGTGGTGAACTTTCAACACTGAGGGAATTGGCAGAATTTTTGCTGGCTTTCAAGATCAACTGCTAAAAGGTTGGGAGTTTTTATACTGTTCTTACAATATGTTACAAATAACAACACGACTTGCTACATTTGCCCTGATTTATGTAAAGGAATTTTAACTTTTGTTTTATTGGATTAGTTTGTAGGAACTGCATACATTTTTCAACAGATTTGTTTGTCATTGCTCAGAATAATGCATATTTGGATCACAATCAGATTCATCTTAACAGTTTTATTTGCCACTCCATGAATTTATTCATTACTAGTAAGAGGTTTTTCATGTGCACAAATACAATACTTTATTTGGATCTGGGTTAAATTTGATACTTCAAGAGTATGAACATTGCATATATTCCTTCTGTATACTTCAATGTATAATGAAGTCAAAGTTAATAAGTTGTAAACAGATCAAATATCCTTTTTATGTTGCTTCAATATCTTATAAACACCACTTAACAAAATAGAAACGTGCATGTATAAAATGAGCTTCGTGTGGTAATTTCTGTCATCACTCCATCTAAAGCACATTATGCATAATGGAATGGAATAATGTCTCTTCTGTCCAAACCTAGATATATTCCAATGCGTGGTTGGTAGTTACCCTGGTTCTGTAATTGAGGGGAGAGATGGCGTCATTAAAGCGCCCATTCCAGTTGCTACGGGGGAGCGCTCTTCCCCCTGCGTAGGATTGATCAGGCAAGTCATTAGGCGCTCTCCTGCCCGATCGGTCCCGAAGCCCGGGCCAGAGAAACGTGCATCCCTACTGATGTCCCTGGCAGTTATTTACCATACAAGGCGCTACACTCCCTGCTATTCTTAGGCCCCCTCTCATCGTAAAGAGCTGCCGTTAATTATCTTTTTTGTGAGAGATAAATGAGCTGGTCCTAATGGGCCGCTGGATAAGACTGTTGATGGAACGGGTGCATTAGTGTTCAGCTACAATGTTATCATTCATTGGGGCTACACCACCTCCACAGGTTTGTGCCGCATGGTAGCTTGCATCCAGGCAAAGGTGAAAGGTAAGAGGAAGGACTGGTTATGATTGCGGCCCCTTATCATTGCACAACTATTCTGCCGTCATCACCGCCAGGTTCAGCTTTTGTTCAATTTGAAAATTGGTATTATTTTAAGATGATTCCTATGTGTTATCCTAAAATCATACAAAAGTGAGTCCAATGGTCACAGCAGAAACGCACTTCATTGAATACTTGTCCAGTAGGCTTTACCACAACTGCATATTACCTTTAAAGATATATTGCATGTTGGGACTTGATTTGGCCTCGCCACAACATATTTTTCCTCTCCTGATGTGCTCAAATAAAGCTTAAAGGGCATATACTGTACTGGGAAGGCAAAAAAGCCTTCAAAATGTAATTGTAAGCAATCTTCTTCCCAATGTTCTTAAATTCATGTATTGACCATTTTAGAAGCTTGTTGAAAGTTATTTACCCTCAAATGATCCACATATGGAGTAATTAATGATTAATGATTAAATCCTCAAAATGTTTGTTTGTTTGTTTGTTTGTTTATTTATTTCACCATGCATAATAAACAATCACATTGACAAGAACAGCGTATTACATCAAAATAGAATACATAGTAGGAACAAAGCATAAACATAAATGTTTGAAGCGCAGAGTCCCTAGAATAACATAGTAGGTAATAAATTCGTTTCGTAAAACATGGCTTGAAATAAAACATTCATGATTTCATTTAATCGACAGAAATAAAAACAAATAAAATAAGAAAAAAAATGGTAATCGTGCCCTTATATCGTACTATACCTCCTTACCCTGTCATAAAAGGACAGAAACACTTAAGTGTACCTCAAAAGCTATTATGATGAATATTTGGAGAGGAGTAATTCTTTCATATTCCTTTTAAATGATATAATAGTGCTACAATTTCGTATATGAGATGGTAATACATTCCAAATGTCAGGTCCTACATATCTAATTGATTTATGTGCTAAAGCAGTTCTTGGTGTAAACAAATGAAAATCAGAAGAATGTCTAGTTGGATAGTTATGAATGTCTCTATTCAAAGTGAAATCGTCACAAAATGATACAGGCAATTCGTTTTTGTTTAAGCGGTACATGAACACTGCAATTTGCATGAAATGAATATCAGTAATTTTCAATGTTTTTAGTCTAGAAAATAAAGGATCAGTATGATCAAAGTATCCAGACCCAGTACAGAGCCGTACGGCTCTCTTTTGCAGTCTTAAAATAGTATCAGTATTTGCTTTGCAATTTGCCCACTCTATGTTACAGTAAGAGATGCGAGAATGAATAAAAGAATTGTAAATAATAAGCAAAACACGAAGCGGGACAAATGACCGCAGCTTGTACATTACACCAATATACCGAGACAAACTTCGGGAAAGGTCACGTACGTGCTCATGCCAAGAGAGGCACTCATCGATTAGAATTCCTAAGAATTTGGTGTTTTTCTTTTGTTGGATGGAAATGCTATTTATCTTTAATGTAATACTTATTTCTTCTTTCTGAGCACGACTTTTAAAATATATGAAGTTGGTTTTATCCAAATTTAATGACAGTTTATTACATTTAAACCAATTTGATAATTTGGGCAGTTCAGTATTCAACATATGAACAAGAGTTTGTAAGTTTGGATTGGAACAAAAAATATTGGTATCATCCGCAAATAATATATATTGCAATGAGGTGGAGACATTAGGAATATCATTAACATAAATCAAAAAAAGAAGCGGACCTAAAATAGAGCCCTGCGGCACACCACATGTGATTGATGACATAGATGATTTTGCATTATTGAAGGTTGTATATTGACTTCTACAAGAGAGATAACTACGGAACCAATCCAATGGTATGCCACGAATCCCATAATGGTAAAGCTTCTTTAAAAGTATACTATGATCAAGGGTATCAAATGCCTTACTTAAATCCATAAAAACTCCTATGACATGTTCATGATTGGTTAAGGCAGATGATACCCTATCATATAACTTCACAATAGCATATTCAGTTGAATGAAATTTCCTGGGCCGAACATTTTGAGGATTTGTGATTTAATCACTCATTACTCCAAATGTAGACCATTTGAGGGCAAATAACTTTCAGCAAGCTTCTAAAATAGACAATACATGAATTTAAGACCATTGGCAAGAAGATTGCTTACAATTACATTTTGAAGGCTTTTTTGCCTTTCCAGTACAATATATGCCCTTTAACTCATTGTGCCATTTTTAGTAAAAATATTTGTGTTAATGATGAAGAGGTATTGATCTGTTAGGACGTTTTCCATCTTGCAAAGTAAGCTTATTGAAAATGTTTGTAACCACTCTACATAGTATGGTTTGAACAAATGTAAGCCATTAGATAAACATGAAATGGAGAAATGAAAAAAATTGTTATGTACAGGGGTTATCATATGTAGAAACCAAGAGAGGAGATCTCATGAATATGTCACCAGTTTACCCATCATTGCTCCGATCTATCACTCCCTTTAGGCAGGGGGCTCCCATAATTCATACCCTCTTTCTGTTATTCTGCCTGGGTGCCCTCGCTCTGTCTCTCTCCCCCCCCCTCTTTCATCCCTCCTCGCTCTCTTTTCCACTCTCACTCTCTTGACTCTCCTACTCTCTCCTTCTCTCCCTCCCACTCTATTGCTCTCCCTCTCTCTCTCTTTCCCACTTTCGCTCTCTCTCTCTTTTTCCCACTCTTTCCGTCTCTCCCTCCTCTTCCCTCTCTCTCTTCCTTTCTCACTCTTTCTCTCTTTCCCACTCTTTCCCTCTCTCCCACTCCCTCTCTCCCCCACCTCTCCCCCCTCTCTCTCTCCCCCTCTCTCTCCCCCCCCCTTCTCTCTCTCCCCCCTCTCTCTCCCCTCTCTCTCTTTTACACTCTTTTGAATTCCCTCCCTCCCTCCTGTCACCCTCTCAACCCCGCTCTCTCCATTGCCCTCTCTCACATTCACTCTCTCCTCTCTCTTTTCTCCCGCTATCTCTCCCTCTCTCTCCCTCTCTCTCCCTCTCTCTTCCTCTCTCTTGCTGTCCTTCTCTCCCTCCTATTTCCCCCTCTCCCCCCTCTCTCTCCTCTCCTCCTCATTCTCCCCCCCCGGCCCCCCCCCCCCCCCGCTCTTCATCCCTCCCTCTCTTCCTCCCTCCCTCTCTCCTTCTTGATCTTTATTTCCATCCCCATCTGCACAACTCTTTAACTACTCGAATAACTACATGTCCCACCAAAAATAATGTATGCTTCTTAATGGCCGTGCTTTCTGCCTCTATATTGTCACGTGCCAGGCAAAATGCTGAATTTTGACTAGTGTGTAATTGTGTTCGTCTCTGTCTCGTACGGGGGGAAAAGGTCATCGCGTCTAATAAACTGTCATGATGGCCAATGTGTGAAGTCTGCCACTGTTCAGGAGGCACATTACAATATTGCCTTGAATGATTGCTTCACGGATGGGAAACATTCTAATGTAAATACAGAGAGAAAGTCTGCAGGCATGGCCAGGCGCGCATCTGCAAAACGGTTCAACCGGTGAGCATCCTGGCTGGTGGTCTGGGTGTGGAGAATGGGAGGAGGCAGGAGAAGGAGGGGCACACAGATTAGTTTTTCTGGTCTCCTTTTTTTGACACCAATGTTCTTATGCTAACATATGTGTCACTTTCCTTTATTTTTGTCTTATTGCTAATATTACATAGTTGATTGTTTAAGCATTATGCTACATGTTAATGCGAAGTGTGATTGTACATTCGTACAAAAAACTGTAAACAGAATTGAGGAGATGAGGGAGACAGTGAGAGAGAAGGATAGAAAGGTGGGGAGAAGGATAGAAAGATGCAGAAGAAGAGAATGCTGTAAAGAGAGGGAGAGACCATACTGAATGCATTCAGAGAGAGAGGGATATATAGATACACAAAGAGAGGAGGAGAGAGTGAAAGTTGGGGACAAAGACACAGAGAGGTAATGATAGGAAGAGAGAGGGAAAGAGAGTAGGAGGATGGAGAAAGATGGAAAGATAAAAACATGAGAGGGAGAGGGGTGAGAGGGAATGGAGATCGAAATGCAGCGATGGTGAGAGAGCAAGAGAGGCACACGAGGAGCGGTAATGAGAAGAGGGTGTGATGTCATCCCAATGATGACTAAGAATAGCGGAGCAATCAAATTTGTGTAGCAAGGCATAAAAGTGCATCCATTAGATGAGGAATAACGCTGTGATTACTTGAGTACACAAGCAAGCGACCATGACATCACTGCGTGTTCACAAGAATCACGACTCCAGAGTGTCGGATCTCTTTGCTTTTTTTTTCTAATCGTAAAATCTTGTTTTTACATAGTTTTAAATGTTGCATTCTGTTGTTGATATGAAATGCTCTCTTATGACATGGCCATGAAACCATCCATGCATATATTAAAAAAAATATTAGAATCTGAAATTGTCATCAACATGATTATTGCAAAATCAGGTTGATTTGAGAGTAACTTTATTTTTATCCAGTCAAACACATTTCTGTGATTCATTTTGACAGTCCTTGTGATCGCATTTTGAAACATGTAACTTTAACATAATACACTCCAGGGAGATGCTGCTTTTGAGGCATACAAATCTTGAACAGAGCTGTACTGCTTCTAGTTTGAAACAGGTTGAAGTGAGGACAAACTGAAAAAAAAGTGAAAAACAGCACATTATTTGAGCATAGGTTACAAAAACAAAAACAAAAAGGAAAAAAAGAGCGCTTGGAAGCTGTCAATCACGTGTGTTGACAGAACTTGGATGACCTAAAACAAAATGGGAAATTTTAACGCTGCATTGATTTTCATTTTGAGTTTCACTTTCTCCTGAAGAGAGATTGACTTACTATGAATGGCAGGGAAACAACGTAAGCACAATGGGAAACGGGGAATTGAATTTTAGTGTGATTTATGTTAGTATGAATGCGCTAATTCAATGAACATTTCATCAAAAGATAAAGTATTAATCGTAACAGCTTAGTAGATGATTGTCCATTGCTATATTTAAGCACTTGGTAAGCACTTGCAATGAGAAACAGAAAACCTTTACCTGCAATATTCATACTTTTACTCCTACGTGTACATTCTTCTAGTTGTGTCTATGTCTGTGCATCAAAATATAACAACTTAGTACGACTCAAGTACGATACATAAATATTGTATGACATGAATTTCCATAATACTTAAAATTGATGACACATCAGTGTCTGAACCTCCCTATCTTAGGAACCTTTCTACATGTACATGTGTCCATATCCATACCATTATTCATGAAACCTTTTCGCATTAATCTTTTGACATTTACCAATAAAATAGGCACAATTATGACATGAAAACCGCTGCTTGTGTGTGTGTGTGTGTATGTCTCTCTCTCTCAATTCCTTTCACCACAACACCAACAATCATTAATTATTCAATAGGGAAAACACAATTACCACCATACTGTTTTTGATATTAAAGTAGAACATGACATTTTGTTCAGACCTTAGATGTTGCACAAAAGGGGGCTTTATCAAGCCGCAAATTCAATTTTCCGTGCAAGCAGTCATCGGTGCCTCAGAAGTGGGGACCTTGCGTTTGGTTTGTGTTGGAGCTTGGGAAGAGAAAATGGCCATAAATGGACTCCTAGTTGTTGCATCATTCATGTGTCTGCAATCTAATTATACAGGGGAGAAAAACAGCAAGTGCTCTCCACATCCTACAGAGGTGAAAACAGACACGACTCCACCTCATCCTACGTTTTTTTTGTTTGTTTGTTGCTATGGCAGCCTTGCTGGGAATACTTACACATTTTTATGAAATATCGTGCTCCACCATTTAAGATCACTTTTTTTACATACAAAAATATTGTTTGTTATAGCACATATATCATCTAATTTATGCAAAAAGAAAATTCACCTATTCTCAGGCTAATAATTTTTTTCAGAAAATATATTAAAAGATTGCAAACATTTTTTCTTAGACAATTTTGTCACAGATAAAAGAACTAACATTTGATTAACATTTCAATCTCTAAATTATAATGTGCCTAACTATATTAGCTCTAGTTTGGAGACAGATCAAAATCTACAAACTTTCTTTCATACCTTGCAAACTTATGACATTTCTTGTCGTGGAAGGTATTAATTTTCCTTCAACTTCTCTCTTTAAAAACATTTTGGAAATATCTAATTGTGCACCATTCCTTAATGTAATGTGATACAAGTATCTTGCAATTTATATAACAGAAGTAGGATGCTACTAGTAGGATGCTACTCAAAATAAAGACACTTACAAATTAATCAATCTGAAATGATCAGGGCGTCTTTAAATACATACTAAAAAAGACAACCACTAATTGACTCTTTATATGTTCACTAGTAAAGGGGTGTATACCACAATAGCTTTGAGTGCTTGCATTCTGTATGAAGTCTGCGTGCAAAGGTGTGAACGTAACCAGCCTAAGGTTGTGCAGTCAAGCAATTAAAACTCACAAAGTGTTAACAGCCCCTCAACATGTGAAGTAATAGAGAACTTTGAAATAAATATCAAGAAGAATATAGGCAATGCAATGACATGCCTTCATCTGAAATGACAAGGAAATAAAGGAAAAAAAGTATATGATTTTAATCAGATCAGTTCATTGAGTCTGAAATAGCAGGAGCATTTTAAAATAGGTTATGGCTATGTGTCGCGCGAAGCATGACGTGGATTGGTGGCGGCTGATGTCGAGGCCTATGGGAGTGTGCGTAGCATGCAGATCACACGGATCCCTTCTCTCTGTTTCCTGCCAGCCAACCAAGCGTGGGGAGATGTAGAGTTTTGATGGATGAGTGGAGTGTGTCTTCTGACGACTAGAGTAGCAAGATTTCCTGTTTGTACCATTGCCAGACTTCCACTCATATGTCACCTCCCTGAAAAATGGTGCCTTCGCAGAACTTATCTCCGGCAGCTATTGTGCATCTGTGAGATTGCTCTCTCGATCTGCAGAACATGATGATTCCGATATCTGCCCCCCCTCACCCACTGCCTTCGCCATCCCCTTCTCCAAATCCCTCATGTTTTCTTGTTGATTTACAACAGAAGTTCTCAGAAAGTTTAATCTCACATACATTGTTTGTCTGCATACGTTGCTCATTCACTCACCCAACAAAGAGAAGTGAAGTAGATAGATAACATATAAAATTACAATGGAGCATGCTATTGCAATATACATCCATTTTAAAATGGGATAAACCTATGTTAGGGGCTTTGTTACATATGCAAGGATCAAATGACGTAAATAGTTGATGTGTAAGGAGATGCAGCATTGAGAAAAGCTGATGAGAAGGTGAGGTGGGCTTGTAAATGAACCTCAAGAATTCATTAGCGCCACTCTGCCTCACGTGATTTATGACAGCATTGCATACGATCGTGAGGCTTCTAGAAGATTTAAATGGCCATTAACATTCATCAACTCTAATATGGGTCACAAAGGGGATGTCAGTAAAGATTCATGGGTACCAAATCTAAGTCTACTTAAATCATTTTATTATGAAGTTCAAAGCCTGGTAAAGATGTTGTATGTATGGGGCATACAATGAACTGCTTTAACAGAGGTGATCTCTTCTGTATGTTATTATAAGCTTATAATATGTCAATCCTGTGCTCCATGTTGCTCAACTGTACAAATGATGATACCTGTCCTGTACAATAACATAGTACGTTTGCCTTGACCATTTCAGTACCAAGCACAGACAGCCTCATACCAATAACAACTCAGTTTCTCATCTTTGGGACTGAGAGGGTTATACTATCTCCAAATTTCCAGAACTGTGGAATAACAAGAATTGTGAGTGAATCTTTCTAATTGCATTGCATCAAATCATATCTGTCTCTGTAAGCCAGTAATACGCGTAATTCCTAAAGTATTAGAAGCCGATCTTACTTGATGGTATTCTAGAGTTGTACTCTCTTTCTCAACCCCTCCCTCCACTTTTCCTTCTGACTGTCAATCTTTTGATTAATCTCTTTCCCTCATACTTCTTGCTCCATCTCTTCACCTCCCTCTCCATCTCTCCACCTCTTTCTTCATCTCCCCACCTCTCCCTCTTTCCCTCCTTCTGTCTATCTGTCTGTTGATTTATCTCTTTCTCTGTCAATCATCTCTCGCTCCCTCTTTCCACCTCTCCCTTCTCTCCTTCCGCCTCTCTGTTGATATCTATCCATCCATATCTTATCCCTCCTATCACTTGCTCCATCTCTCCTTCCCACTCTCCGTCTGTTGATTCATCTCTGTAATCAGATAATTGGCATACCCGGGGGCCGTAGAACGCAGTCAGGATAATGATTGGAGCTGTCGCATTGTCCAGCCATTATCATCTTCATATCTCTATTGCTCTTCCATCCCCAATTGCGTTCAACTTGGCATTAATCAACTCTTTAATAAAAAGAAAAGAAATATTCCAAGTTTTGTATGTGTTTTGCTTAAGTATGTAAGGACTAAGGAATACATTTTTTCCAGAGAAAGAAACTTATTTCCAGCAGTACCATCTGCGTGTCTTGCTCTTCTATCCCCAATTGCATTTTACGTGTCATTCATTTGTTGTTTTAAGAACAAATTCAAGAAATGTGTGTAATTTTCTTCAGCATTTAGCATATAAGTACAAAGGAATATAACTTAGAGAAAAATCTTGAGTAAAATACTATTGTGGACTGGAATGTTTATTGAATATGTTGTTCAGTCATAATCACAGCAAGTTAATCACCCGTATATATTTCTTCCAACTGTGCTCAAGTCATATGGACTGATGAGAAGAAGAAGTTGTCCGACATTAAGTGTGTGCATGCAATGTACTATTTGTCGTGTTGAAGTTCAATTCAAATTACATTGGAGAGTAAACATTGTGCTAAAAATTACACACTTTCATATCAGCCAGACTTTACAATCTTACTGCAGAAGACACTTCACTGAATAAGTGATTTTTCGGGGTGATTGGTTTTGAGAAAACAATAATATAAGGACCTTTTCCATTCTGAGTTATCCTGACTATCAATATTGTGTTGTGTTGTACAAAAATAAAAGCAGTAGTGTATTTAGAGATCAGGATCTGTTTTCTCAAGCTGGTGTAGTCTCTCTGCTGTTGTTGCCCTTCTGCTGCATGCATGTTGAGTTCTGTTGTGTCAAGGGCCAGGGGCGTTCTTTTAACAAGACTCATCTTAGTATGTATGTAGCGTAGATGTCAGGAAATGATTTGTCTAATGCTTGTTGCTCGTGATTGCAGCTGATCACTGTCAGCCACCCACACCCAATATCTTAATCATCCTCTCCACCTCCCTTGCCACCTCTCTCTCTCTCTGTGTTATTCTCTGTCTTTACTCTATCTGTTTCTCATTCACTCTTTCTATTTCTCACTCCTCTCATGTTTTACTACATCTCTCCCTCCCTATATCTCTGTCTCTGTCTCTCCATCTCTGTCTTTGTCTCTCCCTCCAGTTTTCTCTCTTTATGTCTCTGATCTCTGATTGCGTCTGTCTTTCCCCTTCCTCTCCCTTTCCCTCTCTCCCACTCACTATTAATCCCTTTATCCCATTATCCCCCTATCCCTCTCTGAGTCTCTTTTCATGCTATCCCTCTCTTTATTTCTCTCTCTCTCTCTCTCTCTCTCTCTCTCTCTCTCTCTCTCTCTCTCTCTCTCTCTCTCTCTCTCTCTCTCATTGTCTCCCTCTCTTCCTCTCTCCTTATCCTACCCATCCCATTTCTCTCTCTTCTACTGTCCATCTCTTTCTCCCTCTCTCCCTTCTCTCCTGCTCTTCTTCTCTCCCTGTCTCCCCCTTTCCATATCTCTCTTCCCCTCTCTCCCTCTCTGCATCTTTCCCTCTCTCCCTCCCTCTGCCTCCCTCCCTCTGCCTTCCTCTCTCTCCCTCTCTCCAATTCTCCTTTCCTCCTCTCTCCAATCTCACCCTCTCCTCGGTCTCTCCTGCTCTCCATCTCTCCCTTTCTCTTTCTCTTCCTCTCTCCCACTCTTCCTCTCTTCCGCTCTCTGTCCCTCTGTCCTTCTGTCCCTGTCCCCCTCTCTCAATCTCTATTTCCTCTCTCTCTCTTCCACTCCCTCTCTCTCTCCCTCTCTCTGTGTCTCTCAATTTCTCTCAATCTCTATCTCCCTGTTCCTCTCTGTCCCTGTCCCCCTCTCTCAATCTTTATCTCCCTCTATCTTCCTCTCTCTCACTCTGTATCTCTCTGTCTGTCTCTCTCTCTCTGTCTCTCTGTTTCTCTCTGTCTCTCTGTCTCTCCCAATCTCTATCTCCCTCTCTCTCTTTCTCTCTCTCTCTCTCTCTATCTCTTTTTCTCCGTTCCCCCCCCCCTCTCTCGCTCTTTCTCTCCCCTTTCTATCTCTCTCTCTCCGTTCCCCCTTCTCTCTCTTTCTCTCTCCCCCTCCCTCTCTCTTCCCTTCTCTCTCCCCGTCTCTCTACCGCTCCTTCTCCCTCACTCGTCTCCCTGCTCTGTCGTCTGCCCCACAAGCCGTGGAGCGTAGCTGCAATGCAGGCAGCCTTGCATGTCATTCCGTTCCTGAGTCACAGCGGTGCGTGCACGCATGTCAAGTAGAGAGAGGGAGAGAGAAGCCTAGTGAGCGAGACTGACAGTGCAGCAGGCAGACTAGCTAGCCATGGCACACCGTGGTAGTGCCTCCGATAATGATGCGGTCTGTCGTCTGCGCTAGATGGTAGATGCCAGCATTCTGCAGCTAATCCCGCTCTTTCTCGAGACGAGCCTGGAGGCATCACTTCTCATGGACCAATGAGGGTCAGCCCTCTGATTGATTCCATGCTCTACTCAAATTGAGCATTTGTTGAGTGGGACTTAAGCTCTCTTTATCTCCTGACGCAGACACACTCGTAACTGGTGGCTTATATACTTCTCTTAATCTACTGAACGGTGAAAGCATTTCAAAGGTAATGGAAATATCATCTATTGTCTTTGTTTATGGCAGCTTTGCATAAATACTTCCACAGATTCACTTACTTCTACTGGATAACAACCAATTTGAGGAAGCTTCTGGTTATATTGGAGATGAGTGTTGTAATTTTATTTTCTCCACAGAGCCATAAGTGTTTGTCAGCAGTCTGAGTGACTTCTAAAATGTGGATTTAAAATTGTAACAACGACACTAATCAAGATGCAGAAGCTGAGTAACAAAAACTACGGCTAAAATCTGGAAGCTGAGCAACAAAACTACGGCTAAAATCTGGAAGCTTGTAGGCTTAGGAAAATGACTGTTCTCTGTCATCACAGTGCTGATTTTCTTGTTGAATTGTGTTAGTTTGTGAAGACTCTGTGCCAGCGGTGGCCACTAATGCATCGAGAGCCCTCAACTCACTCTGTGGTGTGGCGTCGCCGAACATGGCCAGAATTTAATGAGAATTTGGGTGTCGGGCAGAGAAGAAATACCGACGAGGAGATTGAACTTTAATCGGCCGATGATCCAGCCGTGATGAATTCTGTGTGACGGCCACTGAATACCGTGGTTGTGATTAATGCCATCATATTACACAACTGTCCGAGATGTCTGTGATGCTATACATGGCCAGTGAGTGGGAAGTGCAGGCTTATGGCTTCTAATTCCCTATTAGACCTGTATTTTAGGATCTCGGTGCTATAAATAATGGTGTTTAAAAATCACCCATAAATATTTATTTTTTATTAATAAAGCTGAAGTCATTAGGACTGTTTGTGAGGTTGGGCAATTATAGTTATAGCTGACCTTTCTTTGCTATATGATTAATTGACATTTGATTTTAAATACAGAAATAGCCAGTTGCCATGTACACAATATATATGTGTGGATGCAAATGTTGTGTTTAAGTTAATATTATTGCAAGGGTTTAGGATCTGTTGTAAGTATCATGGAGAGTGTATATTTTGCTAAGAGTTTCCAGTTTCACTTTCATTGCCCCCTGCAGAGACCCTCTTCTTTCTTATAAATTCAGATTCCGCGGCCATAGATGCCATGTGACGGCAGTTCATACCATCATATTACTAAATCGTCCCAGAATTCTCCTGTTCTATATGTTGCAACTGAGTAGAATGAATCTATATATGTTGTTGGTTTCTTTTTATTTCTTATGACGTGAACATGAGTGATATCCTTGAAAGATCTCTTAACTCTTATGTTTTTTGTGTATGTACACCTAAGCACTGCTCATTCTTGATGACAAGGATGTTAAAATTACCAGCACTTCCTTCATTTATCATGAGCAATGAATTGATAGGATCACTTTCATGTAAAACAAATCAGATTTTTTAAATCCAGGATTTAGAAATCGACGTGGTGCATGTGGCATATTTTGGAATAGACGGCGGGCACCGACTGAAATTTTCTTGGATATTGTTGTATTAACATGTATGTTCAATGTGTTATTCTCCCAAAATAGAAGGGGTGTGCCCCTCTGGTTCCCCCCGCCTTGATCCGCCACTCAAGTGGGTTCAGATTAAGTTAAGATTCTACGCTTTCTGGGCTATATGTGTACATGTATGTGAATAACGACTTTATAGAATCTGGCTGTAGGATCAAGAAGAATTATCCGGGATAGGATGGGATTGTGAGACATTACGGGGAATCACACCTGTTGATCTGCAGAAATGCTGAAGAATCAAAGTACAAGGTTCATTCAGTTTTTAGGTCCCTATTAATGATTGCTCTAAGTTGTTTTTTAAACAAAATTGTGAACTTTCTTGTGATATGTTCAAGGACATATTCATGAATACTTATAGGCCTTTTTAGGTACTAAAGTTCATTTGGCTGCATGCATTTTAGGTAAACAATTAAGTTATAAGTTAATAAGGTTTCATGAATATGATCCCTGATGTTCTACAGCCATTTTACCAATCTTTCTTCTTTTTAATGCGATTCAGTTTGCCATTTATAGTCATACTTAACTATTTGGTTGGCAGGCATGAAGCTGCTCTATGGGAGTTGTGTGTATTACTTGTCCAAAATTGGCAGATTAATAGACAAGAACTGGAAATAAATGAAAAGAAAGATAGAATGATGTGAAAAGGGCAAAAAAATTCTATGAGATCAAACACGCAGATGAGGAGAATAGAGAGCGAAGGGAACAGAAAAATAGAGAAACAGACAGACAGACAGACAGACAGACAGAGGAGTAAAGAGGTGGAGAGAGAGGGAGTGATACAGCATATAACATTATTTCTATTTTATCAAAGGGCAAGATGGAAGCCATTATGAATCGCGCAGTTTATAGTCAGCTCTTCATATGACTGAGGAATTTTTATTGCCTGTGTGACATTATTGGATTTCTGTCCAGGCTTCGACATTTTGGGTGGAAGCTTGGGACTCCAGAGGAGAACTGGGGCGACATATTGGCTTCAGAAGCCGGCAAATAAATGCTCCTTATGCCTTCCTTTAAACCACTCCCTCCATGTGCACAACATGAAAATGCTGCCCAGGTCCGTAGTAGATGGGGGAAATTGATTGGTGGAACGAGCAGGAAGTGGATTCTAATCAGGGAGGGAAAAAAGTGCCCCGGGGGGAATAGTGGTGGTGTTTTTTATCTTTTCTTTCATTGATATGTGATGTCCAAGGTTATTCCCCCTTCTCCAGTGTGTCTCAGATTCATTGTCTTGAGGGCGGGAGAGGGTTGGGTATGAAGCGATGACAGGAGGTATAATGGTTGAAATTAGCGTTGAACTTCATCTGCCTCTGCGTGCTTTGACAGACAATGGTGTATAGATGGAATCCATCCAAGGGCATGTTGACTGCGTTGCAACTTTCAGATGCTTTCATATGTATTTGTGTTTTATAGAATCTATCAGGTCTTCTTGTAAAAGAGCAGAGTTTCAGTGAGCTTTTGCTATCTTCCCTCTATTTTTTTGTAAATGATTGTGTTTAGTCTTTGTAAAGTCATTTATATATATATTTAAAAGTAATAGTTGCATTTTAAAAATTTGATGATATGCATGGATCATTTCAGGTTCATTTCCCTAACATTTTTTATGTGATAACTTTAATTCATTGTTCTTGAAATTATTTTATTGTGTTTGTTACATGAATAATTAATTGAATTTAATTGAAAATTATGTTGTTCATGTATCCTATTGTGATTTTATTATAGCTGTCACAGGTTCAGGATGTTAAACTAAGTGATCTTGAAATCAATTGCTTTAAATCATTGCCATTGATATGCCTGTCCGCCTCTTTGAAAACAAGTTGCTTTCATCTAATTGATACATCAAATGAAAACCTACAAAAACAGAGTAGTTGTTTATAGGGTTGCAGCATTTATACAACACTTTCACTCGGAGATAGAAAGCGGCAAAGTGTAGTATTACCACCCACAATTACGAAAAGTTTATTGTGCACTGAAATTCAGACCGGTGATGTCGATTTGGAACAAACACATTCCTGAATGTTTTTGTGAGCCTGATATATTTAACCCATAATAGATATATATCTTACACAAACGTTATCTAGTTTCATTCACCTCTGTTGATTTTTCAGGTTATGCAATGCTTGATTTCTACCAAAAGGTTGGCTGGTGTTTTATCACCACATTAACAACATATATATTTCATGATTCCTGCAGGAAGGACACTTTGCCCTTGGATTTAGTTGGATGTGTGCCATTGGTTTGGAGTGGATGACGGCAAGTAGCCTGCACCATGGAGTCTTTAGTTGTCAAGCCGTTCTGTGATTTCAAGTTCTCCCGGAGGAAAGGCCGCAGCAGTGCTTGAGTCTCTGCTGATTTGCGGCGCGCCGGTGAGCCGGTGATCGAACTGGTCTCCATGCCCAAAGCCAAGATGCCTGATGGCGGGGACGAGACAAACACCACCAACAGCTCTCAGTCAACCACCACAGCGGCCCTGTCGCTGCTGCGGATGTCTCGCAGCTCGCGGAGCTCCTCCTCGCCCGAGCTGCACTGCGTACCAAGCAACGTGACCCCGCCCAACTCCACCCGCCAGGTCCTCACCTCCCACTCTGCCGACGAACTCCACACGGAGCTGCACCTCCCGCGAAGCGAGCCCGTGAAAAAGACGTTTGCCAACCGACAGCGATACAGTATTCAGTGCTGCACGCTGCCAGTGTGCTTGATTACGCTCCAGCTCTTACTGGGAGTCACGGTGATTGTTTTTGGAGTAACCATGCTGCACATGACGCCCTCACTCAAGACCAGGGATGCTCCCTATTGGGCTGGAATAGTGGTGAGTGCAAAATGAAACCCAACTTTAACCCTAAACCCTATCCACACGTCCCAGTTGCTAACAGTAAACATCACATGTATTATATTGTATACATGTAAATAAGGGAGTGTGCCCTATTGGGCTGGTAAAGTGGTGAGTGCAAAAAAAATAAACTCTAACCCTAAATCTTACCTGTGAGCCTATCATTACCGCTAACAATAACCGTCACCAGTCATGTTTAACCATGTAACCAATTGGGCTGTTCAAGTGGTATGTTTGAACACAAACTCCAACTCTAACCTTAAACCCTGCACATTTTCCCTTGCTATCTACATGTACCACTTCACTAACAGTTGAAGTACAATAACAAATGTAAAGGCTCCAAATCCATTATCTCCATCCTACCCTATGTGACATTTTCATGCAATTGCACATTTAGCGATGGGCCAATCACTATCAAGAATTTCCGACTACAATTTGATCATAATATTTTATGAGATGGGACCCTCAGGGCTGCATTGTGGGTAATGTACATATGATCAGCTGCTTATCTTTAGTGTATTTATGCTCTCATATCAAAGAGATTGAACCAGTATGTATAGATTTGAAATTATTATTGATGGTAATTGACATCTACTGATGGCAACCAACTGAAGTTCGTAATCCTACCACAAGCTCTCCTCATACCCCTTATTCAAAGCCTATACTGGTGTTCATCCCTCTATTTACTAGCCCCCCTCTCCCAAGCAGGGATGCCCCCACTTACCCCTCAACCTCTTTACCATACCCAGCGCCAATTACTGCGGGGACCACAAATTCCCTTCAACGTCACTCCCGTAACCTGATCGGCAGAGAGAGCCTTTAAACTGTAATCACAAGCCCGAGACATGCCCTGATTTCGCTTGTCATACCAGTTGACAACGGGCTCACCCTGATCTTAGTGGTTGGTGGTAACAACATGTTTAGCTAGCTGTCAGGACAAATGAAACCATATACTTGTATGCTCATCTGTAAACTAGAAATGATAATGAACCTTGATGGTGGTCTTCGTAGCCATATAGTAATGAAATCACTTATATAAACTGCACGTCTCACATCTTACATGGATAGCTAACACATCGGAGCCTTATATCACGATCAAATACCATGAAATATCGGGTGTGTAGTCTGATGACAACCCTCACGGGAGGTGTGGTAACACCTTCGTGACATTCTGATTGTTTACAGTGGCAGAGTAGCAGCATTATGATGCAACTGTCATGATTGTGGACTGACCACTTATGTTGACACGATTCAGCTGTGCAGAGGTTTTATACTTCAATCGACACTCAGTAGACAGTCTCGCATCCAATAGAATTGGCCATTGTGCTCAGACTGGCATATTGGAGAAAATGTTATGCAAAATTAGGTCTATTCAAATGGGAAGAGAATTGGAAGCCTTGTGTCTTGCAATTCACTGTTGAATACGACATCATTGTTTATTGCACATCAATACAAGTTACATGTTATGTGATTGTGTACAAGTTATACACATATTACACATTACTGCTATCCATTGCATTCCTAATGACCAAAGACTTTGTCATAACCTGGATTCAACCACACTGTCAATTATTGGGAATGCATTGAGTTCTTTGTATTTATGAATTTTGTCAAAGCCATGATCTTTTAAATCCATTTCCACATAGAGGCTACCATACAAATGCTGTAATAAACTCTCTCAAGATATTTTTTATTTCTAGTTAAAGTGTTGAAAAGAGGAAAAACAAGCTCTACTGTTTTTCTGGCAGTAATATATCGTTAAGAACACTTGCTCATACGTCACATCACACCTCTATTTATATCGTCATTGATAGTGCTTGTTGCGTCATCCAGCACGATACCACTGGCTATTTTGATACAGTGTTCAGTTTATTCAGCAGTTATGTCTGTTAATAGGAGACATCAGAGTTATTTACATTTATCATAGCTAGTCTTCATTTAATTTGAACTGCAGCTCAGGAAATGATGATTGCATTCAGATGTAGCAGCGACGTCCAACCAAATCAGCAACAATATTAACCAAGTGTGTGTTCATAAGCGGTGCGGTACAGTCACAGAATTGAAAGACCACTCAAGGTAGAAAGCTGTGGTCTTTATTAGCAGGTGGTATCTACATACAGCTTTCTCTATAATACAAGGGCAATTAAAAACCATTTTGTAAAAGGAAACAAAAATTGTGGGACCTCTTTATGAGCAGGTGGTCTCTACATATACAGCTTACTGTAATACAGGGGCAATTAAGAAAAAACATTTTGCAAAGGAAACAATAATTGTGGTCTTCATGAACAGGTGTTCTTTATATACAGGTTACTTCAATACAGGTTCAATAAGGAACAAATTGTGCATAGGAAACAAATAATGTGGGCTTTAAAGGCAAGTGGCCTTTCTATACAGGTATAGGCTAAGGCATGATTCACTGTTTCCCGCTCGGTATTCAGGTATACATATTCCCTCACTTTGTGCCAGACCACATGTCCCCATGTAGGATTCGTGTGCATTACATGTACAGAAATGCAACACTACTACATTAACAGTGGAAGACTGCTCACTTTAAATGGTAGGATTAGAGTCTGAAAGTTCGGCCTGCGTATGCCACGGAAAGGGAGAGAGGCAGAGAGACGCCATCCGCCAGGCGAATGGCAGGGTAATTGATTGTGAGCTGTGGGTAACGATGCAGATTACGCTTAATGACCTATCCGTGGTCCCGTCCCCGGCCTGGCAAGTACTGGGAAGTACGGAATGACTAATTAGGGCAGAGGATTTGGTGGAGAACGGCCTGGCGTGCTTAGATGGGGGAATAATAAAGCCATGAGTTGTGCATGCATACATCATGTATGTGTAATGTACATGTATGCAGGCATGCGCGGACCACGTGAGGTCCCTCCGATACATTAAACTACAGTTCTCAGTCCATTCTGATGCAATTTGATGTGGAGTGGTGTGTTGTTTGTATGTCTAATCTGTTAAAACATGTATTAAATTAAACAGGATTGTTCTGCCTTATTTGGTGCTCAAACCTTCATGGACTTTTTAAAATTGTATACAGTATGTTGTTTAGATTATTAATGCTAATAAAAGATGTAAGGAAGGATGGATATATGTTTTTTAATAGTCATAGGTGCAGAATTCTAGGAACAATAATTCACTTTTTCTGTATGAGCAGTAAGCATAATGAATGGTGTGTGTGTGTGTGTGTGTGTGTGTGTGTGTGTGTGTGTGCATGTATGTGGGTGTGTATATGTGTGTGTGCTTGTGTACGTGCATGTGTGTATGTGTAGGAGGGGTGGATGCAAGTAGGCATACCCTGTAAGCCAAGAAATTGCTTTGGCAAGTTAGTGAAAGAAGTCATGAATAGAAATGGAGGAAGGATTATAAGTTGCAGCACTGCTTTTCAATATTCCTCCATT
Source organism: Arbacia lixula (assembly GCA_963669155.1). Taxonomy (NCBI): domain Eukaryota; kingdom Metazoa; phylum Echinodermata; class Echinoidea; order Arbacioida; family Arbaciidae; genus Arbacia; species Arbacia lixula. The sequence goes on along the minus strand of OZ022576.1, from coordinate 20,675,138 downwards.
ATTGGCTTTGGGGCAGCAAGGAGACGCTGGAATTACTGGCCAGCTCTTGCCGCCTTTGACAGAAGTCACTGACACTCCCTGATTGATGATGGGACAAAGCATGTCTGGGGAAAATCACACCGAAATTCTACCACATGAGAATGACTTCATATAGACATGTCGACGCTTATCTAAGATTATGCAAAGAAATAGTCTTCTTTCTTTGAAATCTGTGTCTAAGGCGATGAAAGTTCATCGCTTCGATGAGTATTGTCTGATTCATCCCTCAAATTTTGGAGGCTTGAAAGCATTTGCAGACAGAGAGGAAGACGGCATTGAATTATCTGGCTTGCTATTTATCCTTTCTCTCCAGCAAGCTGCATGTAGGGTTGTTTGAAGGTCAGTGGTAAGGCGAGACTCCAGATCATTCTATATTGATAAAGCAAGCAACATTTTTACAAGTGTGCGCCATTGTAGATTCTTGCGGACTGTTGCTCCACATTATGCTGGAAAGGTCAGCCATGTTTAGTTAAACGTGGGTGTAGCTTTTGTGCTCTCCATTTTGATTTCCTCCTTGTAGTCGGTGTTTGTGTAGATGAAGGTGGGCTTGCCGGGCATTAGCCATGCGTGGAAAGACTTCCATCAACATGTTTCTGAGAAGCGATACATGTGTGGAGTGACTTCTAGATAAATGTATCTGAGATAGGAGCTAACCATCCACTGGACATTTGTTGCAAAAATGTATGCTACCTGCTTGAAGCAGATTTTTTGTGTCCTGCCTAAAACAATCTGTACAGCTATGTAAGTGTTTGTTTACCCTTCATGTATTTGTGTGTGTCATTAGTACTCAAATGGGGCAATTCTCATAAATTAAAACACAGCCATATATACTACATTTACAGTAACTGTTAATTTGATCCATGAAGCCCACATATAGGCATCAAATCCCTAGGAGCACAATGTCCTTTGCCTTGTGGTTCTGGGAACTACGTAGTTGCTGCATCTGTCTATAAGTAGTTGTCATGGGAACTGAGTATATTTTGCTTTCATAGAAAATGACTATTATCTATATTTTGGTGATCCCAAGCACATTTCTGTATAAAGTGACTATGAAAACAAAATTGTTTCATGACAGTTTTAATTCATGTATCTTTATCATTAAAAGATGTGATATTGAGCAAAAAATGATGAGCTTATTCAAGTCATGATCAAAGCCTGGATACATTGATGTGTGCAGATTTAGGAACATGACGATAAGGCCAACTTGAGTATGGAATGGGGTCATGGGAACAGCAATATCCTCTCATCTTGAACTGCTCATGCATGCTCAAAGTGATATGCTTTCAGGAGATGTGATACAGGTAGAAAGGAAAGAGAAGAAAAGCAGGGAGGAAATGAAGACTTCTTCTCACATCACTGCCTCATTTACATGTATAAGCCCCGGATTTACTTTCTCTACCCATGCTCGCTACAAGATTTTTCTCTCTCTCTTGTTCTCCCTTGTGCATATCTCTCTCTCGGCTTCTGTATTCTGTCATCTTTGCCATAGCTGATGATAAAATCGCTTTGTTGCCTGTTGCACTTCTGATGCTCCCTGCCGATGCACGCTAATTCTAGCTTGCATGCTCCAAGAAAGCTTCCAAATCTTTTTACGCTTCCTTAATTGTAAAACGTATCGATGTGGCCTTGCCTTGAGATGGCAAGCCGGGGGCCATTAGATGGGAGGACTGTGCATGCATTAGCTCATCACTAGCACAATCTTAAAGATGACGGATCCCTGTTTGCAGGCCTAAAGGATCACATTGCGTTAATTCAGTTTGCACAGTATTAAGACGCACATATTGATGAAGAACTCCACTCTCGGAGTAAGAGATCAAAGCTGACATTTAATGGAATCTAATTGACTGATTGCATTACAAATAGACTCATTAACTGTTAACCCATTGTTTGCCTGATAACTTACTGCTCTATGGGATGATTGTGTGTTACTTGGGAAGAAAGGCATATGCGTCATACAAAAAATTAAGGGAAGAATGCCCACACATTGGTCTACAGAAAAAGACTACAGCATTTCAAACATTAGGATCTGATTGGTTCACTGAAATACATTCTTATTTATAGGGACATCTCTTGTCAGCGTTTTGATCAGTTGTGATAATGGATGAAAAACAGAAATATTAAAAGAAGCATCAAACTACAATCTTGGTATGTTTTTGATGCATTTGTTTGGCGTTAAGTTTCATATTTTACGACATGGTCATTTATGTTGTTGTTGTTGTTTGTGCAAAGTTTGAGAGAATTTTGAAATGAGACTGGAAACAGATATGCCACTATAATGGAATAGTCCAGCTGCTTGCATATATCCTCTCACATATCTCTCAAACCTGTCATCCATTCTTATCATCAAATTGCCTAGCTACAACCCAATCTTTCATACTGACATGTTTCTTGCAATACAGCATGAGCATGTTTATAATGAAGTTAAAGCTTGCCGAAATATGTGCATACATGTGTCACATGATCAGTATCACCAGCCCACATATGATGCAGCACAGTAATCTAATTCTGCATGTATATGTTAATATCTTGCACAGAGTATCTCTTTGATGCTTTGAAAGCCTGAGAATGAGCAGGCACGATGCCTCCTTAACGCGTGGCTCATTGATGCAATTTACGTGATGTGACATTACTGAGACCGAAATAATCAGGCATTCTGCCCTCGTGCCACCAGGAATGATCAGTGTGACTCTGCCAATGGTACAGGCCATGGGTAAGAGACCTTTTCAGGCAGGGAGAACAAAAAAATGATTCCTCTCACAGCCTCACTCACGTGCCATTTACTCTCTATGTTCCATCTGATTAGCCTCCAGCATGATCTGTCTTAATATCTACTGTAGATCATCATGAATGTGACGTATTGTGCCATTGGGGAATTACTGCATAAAGTTATTTAATCAGTCTGGTGTTAATTTGCATGTGCTGCTTGCAGTGGCAGTCCTAATGAATGAAAATTACAATCCCAATATGAATATATATGTTTTTAAGATGCTGATGATGTACACCATCTCATTGAATGTAGTTTCATTTCCATTGTAATGGTATACTTGACAAAGCAGCTTATGGCACTCCGTGCATACAAATGACAAAATTCTACTTTATCTGCACTACGAGGCAGACAAAATGATGAGACTCTGAATTATTAGTGTGTATTACCAGTGGAAATATACAGCAGTGGTACATCAGAAGCAGGAGTGGATGCACGTATACCACACGTCACAGCACGTTCAAGTCGTTGCATATTTTATGATCGCCTTGGAGTGTTCTAGTTGGTGTGTAATTGTTTCTCTCTCACATGCATTTGTATCCTGTGTGAAATGTATCAACAGGTTGCATTTATATTTGTAAAAAAAAAGTTACATTGAAATGTGGCTTTTTAGAGGCTTCCATACATGTCTAAGTATATCAGTGTGGGTAGGTCATCCAAATGCTATGTTAAAGTCAGTTGTAAATTAAACAACATGCTGCTGAATCGGTCCAGTGCTTACATGTATATTGAGTAGTAAGGAAGGTCAGTTATAAACAGTGGTGAAAGTTTTCCTCCCTTTACTTATATATCACTGCTATACCAAACATCGTATGATGCTCGAATACCATGGCAACCATCTACTCCTGAGAACTCTATATAATGGAGATGCAGACCTTGTTCACTGTGAAAGGCATTGTGCATACATATTTCAAGGCTAGTGTCAAAGAGAGTGGCTTTTAACATTCCTTTGAAGAGAATATTGGCTTGTGGACCTTCCACCCTAAATACACAAATACCATGGCAACCACATGCCTTCTCCCGAGCTTGGCACAGGCTGGGCTGCAGATGAGTCGCGCTGTGTTGAGGCGAGTATTGTGCATATTTTGGGGCCGTGCTGAAGGGTTGGTGAATGGCCAGGGGCAAGGAATCGGAGAGCATACTCGTGTGGGAGACCCGATACGCAGAGTCCAGTGTGGGTTTGGCTGGCCGGCTGTGGATCGGGCGTCCGATCAATACGCTCTCTGGAATTTCTACCTCCCAATCTCAGTGCAGGAAGCCTGAGCGAATGTCAGAAATGTTTGTCTGGATATAAACCATTTGCCTCCATGTAACACAAGTAATACACCAATATACACCAAATACACAATAGAGTGTTGATTTGTATGGCACAAAAATAGTTCAAGCTTCAGTCTTATTCTTATTTGGCAATGAATGTTATTTTCATTAGAAGAGCATTTTCATATATATTTTGAACCAGATAGATACTCATGGTTAATTATTGCATATAATATGAGTTACAAGGTAGAAATGGTACAAAAACAAGTGGCTGTATTCGCCCCTCCCCTCTCCCCCATCACCCCGTCCCCACAGATATATGCACAATCTTGTGATGAAAACAGGCATTTAGTATGGAACCGGTATTAATATCATACATGCATTCAGATATACATCATAGCTGAATGTGTCTCATTCTACACCTCACCAATGAGAGTGAGTAAGTGTTTGCCCAGCCTAGCGACATTCCCTGATTACAGGCTCACATCAGTGGGACACTGTGTCGATCATGCCCACTCTGTCAATACGCACGAGTCTTTCTAGTCCTCTCACATTTCCAGAATGCTATATTTAGCCAGCATTTGAAGCGTGGTAATCAATAGTCTAAAAGGACTAACTAAAAATGAACTCTGTTCTTTCCCCCACCCTTCTCCCCTCACCACCACACCAGGACAAAAAATCAAGACCGAGATCAAAATTTCGAAACTATAGAGAGCTTCAATTATATAGTTAATGTAACACCACAACAGTAAGCCGGATTTGCAATGTATTCACCATTGTCTGTTAACTACATACTGACAGGTTATTATGTTAATCTGTATGGTTATATGATTCAGTTTCAATGGGTAAGACGCACTTTGAATCTGTTAGTTGTTGACAAATCTCAGACAAGCTTTGGGATTACTTTAAGTAACATATTGTTCGAAGGACGACGTGCATAGGACTTTCCATACATAGCAAAAATGGTATATTGTGAATCTCACATAGCATTGATTGGACTTGGAGTCCATGTAGTGGGTGGATGGATGAGAAAATACAAATTTGCATGGATTAGTGTACAATGAATGTGTCTGTGAAAATTGTCACGCTTGGTGAAATATGATTAGTTACCGTGGCATCTGGCAGTGCGCTGACTATTTAATTACGCAGCGCAAGAGGGTTGAAATTTATGTAAATTGAAATTCCTCAAGTAGCGTATCGATATGAGCCTATCAAAACCAGGTGTGCGCAACAAAATTTGTTTTCATGTATGTGTGGAATTATTTTTTCACTTGGGTGGAAATTGAACAGATGGCTAGCACACCGTTTTGCACTGAAGCATTTTAGGGGAACCAAATATAATGATATGAATATGTTGATGTGAATATGTCAGAAAATATGTCAATTTTGTTTTGACTGACTGCCTCGGAGGCCTACGAGTTTGGAGAGGGTTATTGAAATACATGTACCGGATGGCTAAAAATAACTGCGACCAATGGAATATGCACAAACACATGAATGTATCCTGTGAAAATGTACTGCAGTACTTTTGAAGTACACGTACTGTATGAACGTGGACACTAGTGCTGCAGTAGAACTGAGGTATTACTGTAGTACTACAGCAGTATTACTGTGGTATCACAAAAGTACTGTAAAGCTTTATGAGTACCGCATGTACATGTAATGCAGTACTTCATTACTGTTTTACAAGGTTGCAGCATGTGTGAAAAAACAAAAGGAGGACATGTGGTGTCGCTTGGGATGGCACATGAGTGATGTTTGATGTGACACACAATTCATGGAGAAATTCTTAGTGGGTGCAATGTTTTCCATCAGCTTTGCGCAATGTGAAGTGAAAATGAGAATGTCATTTTTTAAACATTAGGATATGTTTAACAATATCTTTTATCAAGTTCTATTTCTTTAACTTGAGAAATAAATGTCTGAACTACAGTACATGCCATCATCTTAGCCATGTAGGTTCCCATAGACTATTGTAATTCTCTATGCAGATTGTATGCACGTCATTCAAACAATACAGTAGGACTAATGATAACACCAAGGCTTGTACGAGGTTTGTCTAAGTAGCAACAACTGATTGATTCAGAGTGCATCCCATCAATTGAAATTGAATCACTAGAAAAAGGAAACAGCTGTGCAGCTCTGAGAATAGCTAGTGCACACATTCAAAATTAATTACAGTAATTGAAAGTCTATGTAGCATAGAAATGTAACATCTCCAATAAATAAGCCATGCAAATACACAGTAACATGCAAACCTAGCAAACATGAAATAAAAACCTCCATTATAAATTTGCTGTACAAATATGAAGAAGGGCAGTTTTAAAATTGCATGCTTTACATACTTAATAGGGACAACTTTATACTCATCTGTGGTATCCACTGCTCATGCAGATCAATAATTTACATGCTATTTAGAAAGCATCAACCAGTTTCAAATGGTTCTTACTTGTAGCCATGATCTGTTATTATTATTATCTGTTGATAGCAAGCAATATTACATAAATAATACATGAATAATACTGAGATGATTGAAGCGCTTGGTGAGCAGACATATTGACTTTCTTGTTTGCTCTCTCTCTCTCTGCTGCATCAAAATATAATTTTTCTTTAGTAAAATGATCTATGATGAGGGACGGGGAGCGTTGGCTTTTGCTCATCTTGAAAAAGGCAATAATGGTTCATCGCTTTGTTGTAACCGTTTGCCAATAACAGGATCGGAAACTACTCACAATATCAATATTTAACTGATTGGTCATTACAAGGGGCGGGAGATTCCCTCTCCATTACCCATCCCACCCGTGCGTGTCTCCTCATTGTGCCATCAGCGCACAGACTCGTTGCCGGTAGAGCGTTTGAGCACGGTCGACGGTGGGCTGTGAGAAAGAGGAGCCGCTGTGTGGGCTGGGCGGGAAGACGAGGAGGGAAAGTCCCTCGGGAGAGAGAAGCAATCTCCCGTCATAAAGGGAGGACCGGTGTCCGTGCGGTATCGCTTTCACCCCGCCATCCCTGAGACAAAGCCAGAGCAGGGGGGGATGAGAGGGCATGGGAGGGAATGAATGTGGTCCTATTAAAGCTTCTTCTCCATGTTTGCTGCTTTGCTGTCATTTGACACTACATTGGCAGATTTTTTTTTCTTTTGATTGTTGTGATAGGAATGCAAGTTCTAGTACTGGTCTACAATCATGCTTTGCAAGCTGAAAGATGAATAAAAAGAACATGTGACACAAATTAAAACAGATTTAAATATCAGTTACTTTTCACTTTCATATCCGTCATAAACATATAGGTACATAAAGATTATTCAAAAGATTGAATATCTTTCATTGGAATGAGACTTTAAAAGAATAAAGAATCATTTAGCACTAGAACAAGGGATAAAGTGTATGCAGATAATCAAATAATTGTTAACTTGTTGTTCTCAATTGACCAATTACTGTTCAAAATGAAACACTTCTTTTGTCAAACTAGTGAACACAAATCTTGAGAGTAATTGAAATCTAAAAAGAGTCCTATTCTAGTCAACAACGGCTCAAATAAATGTTGTGACCTTCATAGAATCCTGTGCTACCACACAGTTCTGAAATCAACCGTCAGTACACTCATTGTATTTTAGCTGGGCTGTAATTGGGGGTAATCCTATCTCCTTTATCATCTCATCAAACGAGGAAACTTCTAGGTCTTCAGACACTTTTGATAAATCTCGCCAGGAATTTTCCATGCTCCGATGTTGTAAGAGATAGGCTGAGTGGGTGTGTGCCTGTAATTGCACTCTCCCTAAAATGTCACATCAAATTGGCACTTGCCTTACGCCGCTATTGGCATCTTTCAGGAGTCACCTATGTGATCCCGGCGTGGGAAGACTACAGACCAGCGCGCTATTGGGATGACATTTAGAAATGATTTTTCAAGTGTGGGTGTTAATTGCTCGGGATTTAATGATGCTGCTGGACAATTCTTACAGTATCTATCTCTGTGTCTTCCATTACTTGAAGCTTGGTAGGAGTTGGTATCATAATTGTGGGATCATATCTTTTAAGATCAGCACTGATTAACACCTGAGAAGTGTGTGGGTTGTGATCTTAGTGCATGAAGCATCCAGTGGACAAGCATCTGTAAATCATTGTTAAGATAGCTCAGCTTACAGGGATATGTACATGTGGGTACATATCTTGGAATAAGGAGATTATTTCTATGTTTGGACATTACCTTGCCATTTTACAAAGACTTGTGGTCTGAAGAAAAAAAGCTAACAAATAGAAACATGCATGAATGTGAAAAGCATGATAACATGTGATATATGTACATGTGCTAAGCATGTGTGGTGTTTGTGTGAGATCTTTTTTATTTAAATTAAAACAGATCACAATACAAATGTGATGCTAGCATAACAAGCAAAGAAACAGAAATATAACCATGAGTAAACATTTGTCATGTTAATATATTTTTTTAGTGAAACAGTCAAGAATACTAGCATAATGCCAACATAACAAGCAAAGAAAGACCATACTCGAGTGACACATTTTACATCATCAGTGTTTCATAATAATCTACTATGGCCCATTTCACAACTGTGGTTTAACTTAATATGTGTACTAAACCTCGACTCACTTCATGGGCTGCTAAATAAAACAATATGAAACATTATCATTGATTCAATATAATTGATTTTGTCCTTGGAATCAGTTTGGCTCATTTAGTTTGTCCACATAATGATCACAGGGAATAATTGAAATCACCCACTGTTGTGATTGTGTGATGCAAATCAATTATTTTGAGGCAGCATTAGATGATATATTTTGCACACCATAAAGTAAGTCTATGTTTAGTATGTGGTCTAAGTTAAACCATTTTTGTGATTATGAGCCTATGTAAATTAGAAAAAAAAGGAATGGTACACAAAAAATAAACATACTGTCAAAATGATCCATTTACCGGCACATTGACAAAACCTTGTGGTGGCCCCTTGCTGTGCATGTATGCGGAGCTTACAAAAAGACAGGTTAATGAATCTCAAATTTCTGCCAATTTTCCAAAGCTGTATCATCCCTGTAGGTTCCCTGGCAATGTTGGGTCGTGTTTCATCCCTCCAAAATCTTGTCTGGGGATCATGGCATTTCACAGTGGTTTCCAATAACATACACGTGCCTTGCCCTTCATGTGCATTGGCAGTAGTGTACTATGTAAGCTCATGTTGTTGTTTTTTTATTTTAAAGTGGGATTTTGTTGATGGCTTGTGGACATTTCTGCTTTCATTGCAAGCTGCTGTTAAAACAAATGAATTATGAGAGGACATGTTTGCTTTAGTACATGTCATTTTCAGTTGATTCACACTTTTTTATGAGAAAAAAATAAACAATTCTGGCATGCAAACATGTGGCTTGCATGATTAATTGATGATTTGATGGGGAAGACTTGATATGCAAGTTTTAAACTTTATTTTGCGGCAATTATGCAATTATATGTGAAACATTTGTAATACACTCAAATCATATACAGTAACAGAAGGCTACAGCTATGGAAACAATTGTACGACCATCTCAAATATGCTTCAGAAATTCTTTCAAGGGATGTGGGGTGAAGGTTGTGAGTTAACATCTACTGCAGATTACGCACTCATCATATACATGGTCAGGATGAGGATAACGGTCTTAGAATATGAGACCACAAGTAAAAACAATGTCACTATAGTATGCCTTTTTCTACCCGCACTTGTTTGGAGGCAGTCTTCCATTCTGCATTAGCTGCCTAAATTAAGTGGCATGTTTCTTCATGATGTTGATGTAGTATTTTTACCAATTATTTGTGGATCTAAATACTGTTGATCACTATAAGATTTTGGGGCCTCATATGAGCCCTAGTCCAGTTAGGATGTCAAAATTTGCCATGCAGGAACCAAAGGGGTGTGGCTTGATTGTGGCCTCTAAGGAATTTTAATTTTATTGATAGCCTGTGGCCTGTGCGGCATGTAACACAGGAGTCGTACCGCTCTGTATCTGAGTGGAGAAAAGCCAGCCTGCATATATGAGGTCTCAGTAAAGAGCGTGAAAAGAAAAAGTATGATTATGAATAGTATTCATTTCTCCCTTTTTTTTTTATTTACCTTATGTAATCTAGTGAGACTACATTATACTTGATCTGTCATCAGTATCAGGAGATTGCCATAATAGTAAGCTTATTCTGTGAAATTGTTCCAATATCAGAGACAATCTGCAATTATCTGGAATATAGATGCTGAGTTCAGGACAACACACTTATATGCAAATTAGGGACAGTACCTCGTAACATATGTTCCGATATAAGTGTTAAAATATAGCAGACAATTTGCAATATGAAAAAGGTCGAAAGTGGGTTGAGGACAACACATTTATATGCAAATTAGGGACAGTACCCAGTAACAAATGATACCACGTTAACCTAATTCTAGGAGGAGCCAGTTCGCCTTTTAGTAATCTACTCCTACTGTGCACATGCCTGTGAAATCAAAGAAAGTGATATTCTCCCTCAGACAAGATCCGAGGCAGTGAAATATCAATATTCTATTTGTGCAGTCGTTCGTGTTAAGCCTTAGTTTACTAGAACTAGTGGTCGCTGCGTTTGTTACGTGGGAGTGAGACGATGTACAAGTCACTGGGTTACCTCTGTAGAGTATCACTAATCATGATCATGATTAATGATAACTCCTTCTCTGCCATATTCCATACCGCCCTATGGGAATGGTGTGTATTACCAGTGCACAAATGGTCTTATTGGCACACATAAAGAGTTAAAGAGCTGTGTATTGCACAATTCTCTATCCTTTGTTTATTTGAGCTTGAAAGGTTGCAGGGATGTACACATATTTATTGTAATACATCTCGATACTTGAGGTATTTTGATTGATATAAAATTATTCTTTTGAGGTAAGTGTTTGGTGACAAAAAAAAATGGTGATAAAATATGGTTTAAAAGTGATAACATGTGACCATATCAGACCAATCAGTAATGAAAACTAACACAACCTGAGCAATATAACAATATAATTTACACGGGTTCTGATATTGTGCTTCCAGTTTGAGTGTGCGTAAAGAAATACATGCATTTTGATGGCATGGCAACTGTAATAAGAATAGACTGAAAGGTCGGTGTCTGTGATTGTAATTCAAGTAATCAAGAATACTACCATTCATGCTTTCAGGCATGCAGCCTGTATGGCCGTTGCATATGGATCTCACATTTCAACGTTTCTGAGTAAAATGCTGGCGATAATTGAGTTGAAGCCTTCTGGATAGAACACAAGTAATATCGTGTTTAGTTTAGCATTCAATCTTTTTTTGTAGTTTGTGTTTGTATTTATTTCAGTATTATTGTTTATTTCATCTATGCTGCAGTAGAAGACTCTTTGGGATGAGATATCAAAGGACTGCACACACAGAAAAAGATGCATAGATGCTCAGAATGAATTGCTTTAGGTGTACCACTACCCCTTCCAAAAAAAAGACAAACAACATACCCTTGTTATTGACAATATGATCTACATTTCACCATGCATCATTGGTTAATAGGAAACTCATGTGTATCATCTTTTAGAGATAAATCACTTTTATGTGGATATGATATCCATACATAGTGAAACATTGTGGACATTTGCTCACCGTGCGCGCGTGTGCATGTCCGTGCGTCGATATAACACGTAAATCTATGTTAGATTTCGTGACATTGTGTCATAAATCGCTATTTTTTTACATGTTAGCCTAAATATTCTCGCTTGGGGCGAGTAGCATCTGAAAGCCAACACTTTTCTACACATGATTAACTAACAATAATTCGAGGATATCAAGTAGTCGCGTTGCACTTTTTGCTTGAAATCTGTTACGCATTCGTCTTTTGAGGTGGAAGTCTATGGGAAATGCCTCCGAAATCGACGAACAAACATGTACATCACACACGTGTAGGCCTACAGAAAACAAACGAAGCAAGCAGTCAGTCTGGGGCGAGCGGTTTCTGACAGAAGAGATTTCACACTAAAACTTGATATAAGACTTATTCTCATTGGCTGTAAAACCTCGTTGCACTTTTGTTCCAAAAAGTTTTGTCTAATGAGAGACAATAATAGAAAAGAAGGCAACGAGAACTGCGGCAAATGACGTAATGCGATGATTCCATTATAGAGCGGGGGCGTCGCGAGCGTTGCGCGCAATCAGGTACGCGCTGCAGACGCGCAGGACTCACGACTCAGCGACGAGAACTGCATATTCCTGTGACATTTGTGTTCCTTTACTTGAAGTTCTAACAATGTCCAGAATATTTAGAACAATGGAGGTGAGATATTTGAAAGTTCATCCATTGTTTAATGCTGTATGGAGCGTATTACCCATACACATAGCTAAATAATTAAATAAACGCATCTTTTCGGTGTTGTCTGCACTCTGCAGCGGATAGAATATTGGGTGAACGGTGACTGAGACTTGGTCCCACGCGTGCAAATATATGTTGTTTTTTTATAGTACTAGTAGCAGCTTTATTAAATACGAAATGATTAATTTGGTAGCTAGCGTACACTTGTGGGAATAAACATGGTAACTCAATAAAGCATGTCGATCCCTTAATTGTTACTAGTCTTGTTACTTGTGTTTGAATTCATGGTTTCAAACTGACAGGGTTTGACTTCATTTGCATTCGTCTGACTCTGAATTTTGAAATGAGGGCTTGATAGCTCTGGCTAGGCTCTAGCTGGATCCGCCAGTTGAAGGGAAGATTTTAGAGCAATGCTACGTTTCCCCTCTAACCAACCCCATATCTAAAATTATGTTATGAAACACAAGTGCTTGCGGTCAATAGCTGAAGAACGTGTGGAGGATGCATGCGAAATGACTATCTGTTTGCATTTGGAATCATTTGAACCTGTGTCCTACTTGTGCAGCCGTGGGAGGGATAATCCGTAAATTAAGCAATCACCCCTATATGCCATAATGGAGTAGTCCTACCCAATTCGAGCCGAGACCGGTGATGCGCGCTCGGGCAGCGAGCGCGTATTCACCTTTTGTCCAAAACGGGCTCAAAGTTTTCACTATGAATATTGTATACACCAGATTTTCAAGCATGAAATCCATAACCCCAGTGCTGAAAAATCATTCCTATGCAGCTTTTGTGTGTAATGTACATGTTTGTGTAGCCTAGATTTAAGGCTGCGGGGTGTTTTTGTCATGCACTGCTGCACTTACAACTCGGCCTGGATACATAGACAAACACATTTCATTCTGCCCTCTTTCATAGATGAGAGGAAGAAAGAACAATGACTAGTCTGCTAGTCAAGACTCAGATGGTTTATTGCAGCATGCAGTAGAAAAAAATACAGCAACCTGAAACGTAGGCTAGTCTATGTGTAGCTGAGGCTTGTTTCAGCATACATGTAGTTCTTCCACTAGATCTGTTGCACCGAGTGAGACCTGATACAGGGTGAATTAGTGCATGGTGGAAATTGAGTAAACTGGGGCATTGCTTTTGTCAGCAGCTTGCTTGGAATACGCCCGGTCTCTTTTGGACGAGTGTCCTTGAATTTATCTGATGATAATTTTCCTCTCTAGGAAGCTAGAGAATCTCAGGAAAAAAAAAAGGATGCGTGCTCAAGAAGGAAATGTCAATAAAGCTTTCCTTGTCTTAGCCTCCCAATCCACTTCTTAAAGGAGGAGACAATCTTGAAGGGAAAGTTACTTGGATTCATTATTAGTCGGAAAGTAATATTGCACCCTCAAAGGGATACATGTAATTAGATGATCATTAATCAATGATACACAGTAGGTAGGATGGTAATAACCCTTGCCTGGAAATTTATGACAATACTGATTAAACTAAGTACTGTATAAATTAGGGTATGGCTTATATTGTGGATGTTGAGAATTTTCATGATGTATGGAGGCCTGTGTGCAACATGTACATTTATTGCAACCAGTGTGCTGAACACATCCATGTGTTGCTTCATATGCTCAACATAGTAATGTTCTTGTGATGCACAGTTTGCCAAGCCGTGTATGGCATGACAGTCCTGATATTAAACTAATGTTGCACTTGTGATGGTTAGATTCTTGATCCATCCTGGTAAAGATAGGGAGTCTTCTATCAAACTATGATAATCAATATTTCATTTTGCACTCCATGTTCATTTGGTGCCCAGTATCATTTTTATGACAAGTAATACACATAAATCTCAGAGAACAGCGTGTTGCCTGGAGAGAAATCGAGCATACATGTAGATGGTATTCATGGGGAGGGCTCTGATGTGTAGTTTGGTATGCACAGTGACAGGAGATGGGTTGAGCGGCCGGAAATTAAGGCCCACTTTACCCGGAAACATTTGTGTGACGATCGTAAGACAGCGGTTGCAGCCAGCAATGTTCTCTGAAATCACCATGAATGTTGCCTATATTTAGGTTCAGTAAAACCACATCTCAGCCGTTCTTACATATTATGAGTGTGGAATCGATTTCAACGAGATACAGCCAGATTGAGATACTCCTCAGAAGAAATCTGTTTATTTGAAGGAATGCCTGCATTAGCAGTGTCATCATTATTATTTCGCATTTCAACATTGCAAGTCTTCATATTTCTATTTTTTTGTTATTTCAATTATCTTGTTCCTCTTTCATTGTTCTTCCTTCTTATCCTTTTCTTCATATTTTATTCCCACTGATTTCCTTGTTTTTGTTTGTGGGAAAAATAATAATAGAGTGTTTACAGTAGTACATGGAGACCAGATCTCGAACTCACTATCAAACCAGAGACACAGCTACCTGGAGGGCATTCTAGAAGACCATCCCATATATGGTTCCATATTAACATTCCACTTGTGTAGGTATCCCGCTCCATGTTCAATTAAGAAGAAGAAAGAAGATTGAGTTTCTCTGGCAGGCACGCGTTCCAAGGATTACAGAACCACTGGAATCGCATTGATTTTGAAGACATGTCTATGCAGGGCGAGTGGCAGAATGGGTGGGCAAATATTGATGAAACAATTATACTACTGTGTCGGAGTAATCAGTCAGCGTGAGTCCAGTCAGTAGCAAACAAATATTTGACCATCTGATCGATACGGCTCAAGCCACAAGAAAACACGCGGGATGGCATGTCATTTGCATGTACATGTCGTCAGGAATGTACGAGTGCAAACATTATGCAGATATGTGGGAGGTGGGTGAGAGTGGAGGAAGAGGAGTATGTTTGACATTCTTGCTTGGAGGACGGTGAAATCAACACAATTAATAGTGATTGGGATAATTACATCAACTCATTTGGCATACAAACATGCCCCCAGGAAGCCCTTTCACTGATCTGCCTACATTGTGTGAGATCAGTGCATTTTGATAGGAGAGAATGAGTAACCAATTGAAGGATATTTACAGTATTTCCTCTATGAAAAGGATTCCTCCAATGAAGATGCATGTAGGCAATGCATGCCAAATGCAGCCATCTACACAATTCATATAATCAATACTTAATATGTGTTCTGCCGTCATCTATCAAATATTTACCACCGCTGTCATTGTCTACACCAGCAGTTTAGTTCTTTGTGTATAGTTAGGTCATAGTACGTGGGTATTACTCCCACGTTTGCTCATAGATTAGATGAGAAAGGGTATGAAGTTATGGTTCAGTAACTGTGATTTGCTTATAAAGCATGTGATCATTGCAATCTCATTTCATATCAATCATTCCAATCATTCATGTAGGAGAGTAAGAGTGAAATCAGAAAAAGTGTGAGGGAGTGTGTGTGTGTGTGTGTGTGTGTGTGTGTGTGTGTGTGTGTGTGTGTGTGAGAGATACAGTAAGAGAGAGAGAGAGAGAGAGAGATAGAGTGAGAGAGAGAGAGAGAGAGAGAGGAGAAAAATGAAGTGTCAGATGAAGGGATAGAGAGGGGTGAAGAGAGAGATAGAGAGAGGGGGGGGGGAATTAAAGGAAGAAGGATGAAAGGACAGGGAGGGGTAAAAGGAGAGAAAATGTAGAGAGGGAAGGTAGAGCTAGAAAGAATGGGATATGGAAGATGGGGAGTAAGACTTAGGACAGCCTAAATAGCTTTCACCACCCTCAAACACACACACACACATACATACACACACACACACTCACACACATGCGCGCACACTCTCTCTCACACACACACACACATACTCACACACACACATACACACACACACACACAAACACCTCCTGCTGATCTCCCCTTTCCCCTTCCCCTTCACCCCCTTTCTCCCAGCCTGTGTCTCTTCCCCTGTGGTTCATTCTAGATACCACACTAGCTTCCATAGAAGACATAGCCAACTTAATTAGCCTCAAGCTGTTTACATAATCTTGCAAGACGTGTGGGCTTTCGCCACAGTCAGAATACATTACTCTGACATTTCTTTCCCTAGGGAGCAGTGGTTATGGTTTGTAAAATTTAA
This sequence comes from Arbacia lixula, assembly GCA_963669155.1. Lineage (NCBI taxonomy): Eukaryota > Metazoa > Echinodermata > Echinoidea > Arbacioida > Arbaciidae > Arbacia > Arbacia lixula. Next base: position 20,658,662 of record OZ022576.1, on the reverse strand, counting down.
ATTTGTAACAAGAAGAGTAGTGCTGTGTTAAAATAAATCTTCCCCTCACCCACCCACCCCTCAAAGAATGTACCAATCAAGGATTATACCACACATAGAATTTATCATTTCATTGTATTTTGATTTGTTCTCAGAAATTGTCTTTTGATTATTATCTTGGTACAACTGTATGTGGAAAATGAACCTTATTTTTTTAATGTGAATGTGTACATAGCATTTCTGCTGACACTGATAAGCAATATGAAACACATTACTTTGCATTCCTCATACCACTCAAAACATGTATTGATACATAGAATAGCAATATTAGTTATGGGGGAAGTAGACAATTACTCTAAATTGAAATTTAAGAGCACTGAGTTGACCTTTGAGTCACTCCAATTCATTCTCAAACACAGATAGAGCAATCCTTCTAATAACTGCATATTACTCTTCCTATCTCTTGCTACTTCTCCCTGTTTAGTGTTCCAATATTTGCAAGTCTGGCCAGAGTGAAATGAAGCGCACTTTCTGCCGCACACGGGTGACAAAGCCGAAAGAATAAGTTATTCTGAATATGGGCTTATGACGCTGCGTCCAATCGATATCTGTTTTGTGCACTACTGAAGTGGGCAATGCACTGATAGGATGAAACCTGAGCTCCCGCTGGGACCAGGGAGAAAGGGAAGCATTACCTGACGACAGGCTCCGTTCATTTTGGGTAAAAGTCCCACCAGACATCATTATTTGGCGCACGCGGGAGCACTTCAACGCAGAATCTAATCACGGCCCAAGTGCAGCCATCTCACCCTCACGCCGATTGTGTCCGCGCCACAAACTTTGTCCCCAAAGTGCGAAGTGAGTTTTCCAGCGGTAAATGTTCCGTAAACCACTGGGAAATAATCCAATTGCAAGTGTTTGTGAAAGTTTGTTTGTGTGAGAAATCTATTGAATTTGCAACAGATGGTATCTGCTATCTGTAGAAATCAATGGTAATCTAAACCGAAAGTGAGAATGCATGCTGGCTGCTTGTGTACTTTTGGCGATAATTTTGAGGACTCTCCTCCGAGTCTAAGGCGATGACTTGTCAGGTGGATGACCAATGTTACCAGTTCACAGGATGCACTTACTGAAAGAAGTTCAGCCACTTTAACGTTCTTCTCAAAGTAGCAATCTCTAACTCTAATTAAATTTAACACACTATTTTTTTTTTTACATCTCAGACCAAAAATCAAACTGTGTAATGTATAGTTTGCAATGCTCAGTGACTGTCACAATGATTTAAATGAATTTAAGATAGGAAGTAAATTGTTTATTGAAAAATGCAGTCAATCGACTGGTGCGATGTAAGTGCATAGCTCTAGAGAGCTGCGTAGCATAGAGTTACAAGCTATATGGTGACAGACAGTGAACCAACATCAACATTAAGGATGGTGGGATAAAAAATCAATACAGATGCTGTATTATAGGATGAATCAATTCATGTCTCTATATTTAGGTTTCTTAGAGGAGCGTGTGAGGCAGATGGCTGTGAACTACTTTCCACCTGATTTATTGCAGTGCATTAACATGTTACACTGTATGTCACTAGTGCAGTCATGCTTTAAAATGAGGACAATGCTTCTATAAATGATGTCAACTATCTGTAGCCTTTCAAAGCCTGTTCATAGGTTTGGAGTGACAAAAAAAACTCTTCAAATTTTCAATTTATGGATGTTCCTTTGGGTTTACAAAATATCTGTTTTATTTTAGTCACAACTATTTCATTCAACACTTAAAATGAATCAAAGAATTGGAAAATGTAGGATTACTACAACATAATCCAGAAAATATGTCCGTTTTGTCTTCCTGTAATCACCTTACAAGTGCAAATATGATGACCCTGGTAATTTACTATAATCCGAGGTATGAGCCTTTTTGGACTGTGGATTTCATATCGTGTCTCTCTTATATGTAACAAGATAGTATTCTTTGATTCCAGTGAATTTCTCAGAAGGGTGGATATGATTGCATCAATACTATTAGAAAATCATTGGAACTGAAATGAAACTTTCACAATGAAATCAAACACAGTTTGATTTCATTCAAGAACTTGCAATAAAATTCTTAGAAAAGAAATGAGCATTTTGGAAAGAATACCCTGTTTCCAGAGAGGAATACAAAAAAAAAATGTCTACAGTTTATCTATTTGCCTTCTGGAAATCTCCAATAGTGATATCTATGTTTCCTTGGAAAAGTGAATCTTGGGGTATCATGTCATCCACAATGCAGATTTGTACATAAAATGATGGTTTGAATATCTCTGTGTGCTACTGTCCCACGTCTGTAGTGTTGATACACACAAATCCTATAGAGCAGCACTATACATGGCACAGCTAGGGCTAAGCATGTACTAAAAGCTGATAGGAGGATCATAAGATTATGGTTTGGCTCGTGCTCACTCAAATGTCACGACAATTCCTGGAGAGATATTTCTATCATTTTCTATGTCATTTCAGTGAACATTCAATCATACAATTTTTTACAAGATTGTATACTCAAATTATTTTATTTGATTTTGTAATCAATTTTTCTTTTCGTATTTTAAATCAAAGTTATAGATGTATGCATGTAATTGATTATCATATTGCCATTCAGAGCCTTCGTCTTTAAAAAAAAAAAAAGCACTCTATTTGAATGGAAGTTGAAGTTGGTGTAACAATCTCAAGATCTAAACTTTTGATACAAATGCATGATTTAGGTAAAAATAATCATTTAAGTGCATAATTCAGCCAAAAATTTGAAGGTCATATTTTTTACCTAAATTATGCATTTGGATCAATAGTTTAAATCTTGAGACACACTGTATGTTTTAATATGAAGTAATAATGGTGACTTCAATTAGACTTTTATTTCTAACCTCCAAAGTAGGTACATACAGTTAGAATGTGGAGAATTAAAACCATGTTTGGAATGTTTTGATATTTTGCATGCTGAATTAGCCACTTCTTTGGAATTTATATTTGTATTATGTGCGAAAATGCATTAATGGCACCATACAGAGATAACGCAGGTGTCTGAAACCAAGTTGTCGCATGGCATATCATTGTGGTTTATATATTTGAGGTTTCTGGCTGCGCGTACATGTGTTTTCATCAGGCTAATGTCGGCGGGTTTCTCCGCCGGCCAATGATACTTAATCACGGTATTACTCACATCACCTAATTACCAACCGATGTAATCATTAGCGGGGCCATCAAGCTATTCCAGGTAACTAGGCAGGCGGGCGGGCAAGTTTGGTTCTCGAGTTTCCTGCGCAGACTGTGGAGATTGGAGGAACCGACGCATGAAACCTGACCTTTGTGTGAAGGAGATGAATAATTATAGAAAGAGTTCAGCTAGCCTGATAGAAATGTCACTCACAATACCCCGCCTCATATATCCATCCTTCCACCCCGATGCTCATCATCTCATAACAAACAAACCAAGCTTAAGCATCCTTCCCACATTTTACTCATCATGACTTCTCATCTGCACCCAATCAAAGCATTTTGCCATCAGAGAGCGTGTGGATGCTGCCTATTTCTATCCACTTGCATCTGAAGTCGAGAAAAAGAGCTTAACTTGTGTGCTTCCACTCATGAAGTAATTGTTATTCTTAGCTAACAAATAAGCTATCAAATTATTGTGAAGTGAAATCTGCTCCCTTTGTGAACAAAACTATGTTGCTATGGCAACGGTGATGATTATTTTGATTATATTCGTATCCATTATGTGGAGTATCCAAAATCTTTCCAGATGAGGGTAAATGTGTGGTAGCTTTATGTGGTTATTAATCCTTTGTGTATCAGACTAAATGGTGCTCTATGCGATTTGCGTGTATTACTTGTGAGTGAATTCACATACATATGACATGCAAAGAGTTAGCACAACTATATTGCAGCATCTCAACATTCATTGCTGCATTGTTTCTTCTGCGGTTTTGCAATCGTTCAGAATGCGGTCAGATGCGGGCGAGTCATCTAGCGTACTCAATGTGACAAACGCAGCCACAAGTTTGCAATAATCGCAACTAATTATTGCACACGGAGGAATTGTGAGCACTCCCCGCATGCATGTAGTGATGAGGCAACATGTAGGTTATGGGGCGAGGGGAGACTTAATGAGCTGGCATGTAAATAATGGAAGAAAGTTATTCAGTCTGGTGACGGGCAGCTGATGAAGGTCAGCATGGATGCAGAGGAGATGGCGTGGGGCCAGAGACTCATTTGGAGCTTGCATGGCCTTTTGTTGAAATGTTAAGAGTGAGGAGTGCATGCTACCGTTGTACTAATGATGCATTGAAGCAAAGGGTTTGCTGCCAACTTAATTGCAAAGTCATTACAATTTGCTGCTTATTGCTTACATATTGTATTCAAATGTAGTAAAAGGAATTTCACAAAAAATGATATAGGCTACTGTGTTTATGATATCAAGCCTGGTTTTGAATGCTGTATATAAACAATTTTTTATTGTCGTTGTTGAAATATGATATTAATAATGTAGCAATCACAGGTTTCTTTTGTAACAGGTTCATTCTTTTTGTGCCAATGTTACATGTTTGCATCACTGAAATGCACACAAATCATAAAGATTTTGCAGAGAGAGATTCTCTGTACGTGTCTCAACTTGATAATATTGTGTTTCATATCTGCCACAAAATACAAAGCTGTAAGATATTCCTACTTGACATGATATTTGAAAAGGAAAATTCATTTTATTGGCCAGGGAACAGTGATTGGAAACTTGCACTATGATTCCTATGAATCTAATTTTTTCCTGCTCTTGCTTTCATTCAAGCCATGTTGTTTATGATGCACTCTCATTAAATTTTTAGTTTGATTGCATTTAAGATACTCATTATGACATTGTTGTCTTTAAAAGAAAATCTTCTTTTATTATAGCCAAGGATATCATGGCAGTACTAATGATGACTTCTTCATTAAATAAAAAAAAAATTAATTGTAATTGCATTTGAGATTCTCATGATGATTTTGATATCTTAGAATGAAAATGTTTTCCTATTGTAGCCATATATGCCATGGTAGTGCTAATGATGACCTACCCTGCGTTTGTTTGTTGACCAAGAGCTTTTCCGAGAACCAATGCTTATGAGCGAATATGCAGCTCTGTTATCTCATCTCCTTTCCCATTGTAATCTCAAACAGCTATTTGCAGCACGATTCACCAAAAAAATAAACCCAACAGGATTTTTTCAGGACTTGGCACACTGCGAAGCTCCTTCCATATAACACTTTTTTTTTATTCTGAATCTGATAGTCTTGTCATGAGCTGTTTGTTTTTCATGTGATATATTGGGATTAAAATATTGATTCTGCTGTGTGTAGTTTCAAGGTAAAATCATCCTCCAAGCAAGCAACAAGTCTTATCGAGCTGAAGCTACCCATGCCAAGGTTTAGTTACTCTTGACATAGATGTAGTGCAGGCTCCTTGGAGGTCAGTGAATAACCTATCGCTGGAGTGGCTGCGCGCTCCCTCTCTCCTTCCCTTTGAATCCGTCCAAAACTCTGGCCCGGGTGAAACCCGAGAAGATTGGAAGCCTCTCGGATTCTACCTGGCTTGGGGCTGGCTTTGAGGTGAATACCAAGCACTCCCGGAGATGTGTCTGTTGACACGTTATATGTGTGTCTATCTCTCTCCCCTTCCCCCTCTCTCTCCCCTACCCCTCCTCCACCCCCCCCCCCCCCCCACCCTCTCCCACTCTCTCCATTCACCTTGTCACAGAATGGAAAATCTTAGTTACATAAATATAAATATATTATATATGTGCTTTCTGAAAGTCATTCTTTATTTGTACCTGAATATATACAAACTACTATAAAACAACTTGGCATTGATGAATTAAATTTGGACTAGATCTAGGATGACTCAGGCAATCATGTTTTCTTCCCTATAATACCTATCTTTCCCATCGGTGGTCACCAATTACACGTGATTTCTAGTGTATTTGTTTTCAATGTGATTTCAAATGCTCATTTAGAGCAGTTTATTATACTATGGCCACAGGAGATATTTTCAATGAATGTTAAATTTATTTTTTTCCTGAAAAAGTTCTACCACATTTATTATGTTAATGAGCCTAACCTGTACATCATGAAGGCGTAGTATCGCATATGGAGTCAAGTGATTTGTTGGCAGTTTTAATGTTAATCTTTTGCTTTATGTGTTGTTCTCACCATGTTACAACCCATGTAGAAGATGACAATGCATGCATACATACGGACATGACAAGAATCCCATATACTAATTTCCATGAGTGTAAATTGATGCGTAAGAGCTAGCTGCCTTCGTCATCAAGCTCTCAGTGCAATAGGCGTGTACACACCAGATGGACCAATGGCACATTATAGATGCAGCCATTAGCCGTTGCCTGGCACGCATGAAACAGACACCATCAGATCACCTCGTCAGGAAAAGGGATGACATCTTGTTGCCATCTTGATTTTCTAATCAACAAGTGAAAAGTCTCTCTCAGCCTCGTTTGCGGGGAGGTGATGCAAAAACACTCCATCACTAGTCAGGGCTGTGCAAGCCCCGCCGCCCAAAAAATGGGGCGCCGTTTTCAGTTTCTGCTTCCTTTTCCTTTTTCTTTCAATTCTTTTTTGCATGTTGGATGCTTTATAGTTCTTGCTTACTCTCTCACACACACACACACACACACACACACACTCTTTTTACACCTCGCTCTCTCCTTTTATTCCTACCTCCATCTCTGCCTTTTTTCTCTTCCTTTCTTTCTCTCGCCATCTTTGCCTTTCTTTATCTTGCAATCTCTACCCTTTTTCTCTCTTTTTCTCTCTCTTCCTCCCTTTCTTCTTCACTCCTTTTTTTCTATTTTTTCCCTTCCATCTCTCACTCCCTTTTCTCCATGACTTCCTCTCTCTCTCTATCCCTCCATCTCTCCCTCATCATTTCTTCATCTCTTCTTTGTCCCCTCCTCTCTCTCTCTCTCTCTCTTCCTCCCTCTCTCTCTCCCTCCCTCTCTCCTCTCTCCCTTATTTCTTATTCCCTCTCCTGCCCCTCTCTCTCTCTCTCTCTCTGAGATGATAGATGGCGCCCAAAAGCGATATGGACCCCTCTCTGTTTACCTGGTAACAAATTAGGAGCGGGGGCTGTAATGTTATCCTGATAACAGGAGCGAGTGATGGATGGGACATGATGACCACCAGGCACGTGAGAAGTGACGGCTATGGTGGTCGGGAAACGAAAAGTCATCATTTTATAGCCATGAAACTCATATCTAGGGAATTAATCCCTCTGCTACGTTCCTAAAACATCTTAAAATCAAAGCGTCATGCTCCCAGAGTCGATGCTGAGGGACTCCTGTTTAGACTCCTGATTTGTCTTCTAGCACTAATATATGAGATATGTTTCTGTTGATCATACATAACTGTTGATGCAGTTTTCTATGAAAATTTACGCATGCAATCCACACAACAATCATTTGCCATTTGTTTGGCACACAGCTAGTTAAAGAGACAAAGTGGTTTGTTTTATTGCCTCATTTTCATTGTGGCAACTCAGCTGTCAAATGCAAGAGTTATTTAATTCAATGCACATGTGTATAGCGTATACACAACAAGGATAAATGATGTGATCAGCATGATATACAGTAAGATGTTGCATGAGAGAGTAACAGCAAGTATGGATAAACCTTATAGTGAGTTGACCTAAATATCATATCAACAAATCAGCAAGGCTTCATTACTAAATCAATAACAGCTATTAAAATTTGTACCAATAAGCTACGTTAGTTGACAATAGAGATTCATATTTCTTATCTATCAGACCGGATGCAGTACTCATCTTAATCTCACTAAACATCTTTTGTCCTTGTGACTGGCATTTCCTTCATTGCTGCAAATGGATTACAATTGGGCGATGCAATGCATCCTTCATGTCGACGTAATTTGATGGACAATTCCGCCATCTTTGCGCAGGATTTCCCCAGTGTTTTGAAACGATATACCCACGAAGAAAGTGAATCAATCACAATTGATTCCATTTCCTGTGTGTGTATGCTCAACGCTCAACTCGTGGCTCTCCAATGGTTTCAGGCTGCATTGTGTGGTGATCCAAAGTATTGTCATCTTGGAAAAATGTGAATAACAACGATTTACACAATGAGTTCATTTCCATCATGTGTAGCCATGAGCTGATGCAACTATAAAGCATTTTGTGATAAACTATTTTTCCCTCCATTATACCTGTTAATCCATTATAACTTTTTTCAGTTTATTTCATATTTGGAGTGTTATCCTCCATCCTGTGCCAAGCAAAATGTTGTTCTATTGGATTTGTGCATATCATTTGTGTTAAAATACATCAATAATGCATAAAGACTTAAGATCAAATTTGAGGCAATTGTGTTTTTTAATTTTGGTATTGCTTGTCCCCTCAAGTCCACTGTCACAACATCTTAATCCACATAAATGCCTAAAGGAACAAGTTAGTTTATTAATTATTTGTCAGCCATAAATGATTTCTGTAAATATGAAGATTGTAAACTGTAATGTAATTGGTCAAGATTGATTCTTGACTTTGTGTTTGAGAGAGAGGCATACATAAACAGACAGATAGAGAGAAATAAGAGAAAGTAAACAAGAGAAAAGGGTTGACAGTCAAACAATGAGAGAAAGACACAAAGAAATAGAGATACAGACAGATACACAGATGGAGACTACAAGAGACAGAGGGAGAGAAATTTGGGTAGGAAGAGGCAGGGAAGGATGAATGTGAGAGTGGGATACAGATAAAGAGATAGAGACATAAGGAGATGAGAAAAGGAGTGATTTCACTGTGTTGAATTCATGAACATTCCAGTTGCTAAACAAGAAAGCAAAACGATTGACAACAAAACAGAATATTGTAATAAGATCATGACCTAGGGCATAATATATTTGGTTCTTTGTATGTGTCTAAATGCTCTTACATCAAGACATGTTTTTTTCTCTCCTTTGTGCCTCATCTACCCCTTGTAGCTTATAAATAGAACCTGTCAAATTTCATTCGCAAATATATAACAAAAATTGACTGGAAAATCTTTTCAGCTAAGCGCAGGAAATGTGACCTTCCATTTAATACTAAGTGGACGAGAACGCTGTCCCCACTTTGTTGTTACGAGACGTGATTTCTCTGAATCATTTTCTATAAATGGGATCTGTCAGTCAAGAAGAGGCTCCGGCCATTTTCTCTCCCATTTCCCCATTAGAAATGTAGTCACCTGTGCGTCTAATGGAAGTGTTCTTGCTTGCAATGTCAGTTATACCGGAAGGGGAGAGTGGGAAGAGTAGCAGACCGAAGACGTGGAGAAAAGAGAGACGGACACAATGACAGGAGAAAAATGAATGCATAAATAGAGAGAGATAGTTTACATGCATGTCTGTTTGTATGTGTGTTTGTGTATTGGTATAGGTGTGTGGATGTGGGTGTTTGTTACAATGAAAATATTATTGACATCAACTTGGAGGAACGTGAAAGTATGCATATCTTGCAGATCAAGCTATAACTAAATTTTGAATTAATTTTGCCTGTATCTGTGTTGTGTTATCAAATTAAGCTTCGAGCGCAAGAAGTTCTACCATTTTTAACTCTACTGCTCCTACTACAAACATATAATAGAATAAGGAGGAAAGGTCAAAGGAAGAAATGGGGCTGAAGAAATAAAAGACAACTGCCAACAGTAAAAAGAAAAAACAGAAATGATCTAACAGCTATCTGACAGTACTTATGTCTAGCAAATTTGATATATAGGAATGCATTTTTTTAGGCGGTCAATAATACCTTTAATTCATGACAATTCTCTCAATGTGTTTGTGTTGCTATAACTATCCTTTCAAAATTATTGAAATCTGTATTTCATTTTTTTTACCTGTTCGCAAGAAGTCCAGACTCCTAAGTTGAAAAAAACACGGTTTAATCTGCTGTAACATTGGTGTAAACTATGATGGGTGTTCCAGAGTGAAGAGAAAGATTCTTCTGCTTGTGAATGACTCAAATATTTTAATGTTCAGTTGATTGACATACTGCAGAATATTTCAGATTCTCCATTTTCCATCCACAGTCCCTGCTTTGTTTTGTTTTTTATGCACATTCTACATTCATAACCTTCTTTCATTACATACTCTACCAGCATGATGCATTAATCACGAACACAATACAGTTGACCAAAACTAAGCTGCATGACCTCAAAGCTCACTTGACAGTTTGGAACAATTGACAGCTAGATTATGTATATTTATAAATTGAGAAGGTCAGGCTAGCAGTGATTATAAATCCAGTATACTATATTTCTCAAATGCCTTGTTCTGTTGGGATCAATGCATCATTAGCAAACAGCCAGCCAAATCAGCTAATGGTGTAAGCTGATGGCCAATGCAATATCTTGAATCCCCATTCAGACATTGGCACACAGGCATTGCCATTAGTGTACTATTTATGATCTGATATAATGCGTTCAACCTTCATGTTTAAGAATTTTATAAACATGTTGCAATGAGTGTAAGCTCTTGATTTCCTGTGCTTAGGTTGATTTGCAGGGTTGACCAATTTAAATCACCTTTGATCATATTTTTAGTTACACATGACTCTTACTGAACCAATACATATTAAATTCCTATTTTCAACTAAATTCATGATGGATTTGTTACATGTTTATAATTGTATGTTCACTAATTTCAGCCAGTTCTACTATGTACTATTATATTTGCATCTTAAATAATTTCAGCCAGCTCTAGTATGTACTGTATATCGTGAGCCACGTTACCCAGTTCTTTCACTCATTACACTGGTTTTTCTCTTTTTTTTAAAAAAAAACCTGACATAACATTTATAGAATTTTCCTTTGATCATTTATAATTACTTTTAAGTTAGATCCGTAAGTTGATGGAGTGAGCTTGTTCATCCGTCACTCAATTCCCACAAAAATTTATTCTTAGAAGACATCGATTGCGCTTACGTGGAATAACAGGAAGTGAAATATCTGCTGGTGTTTCATGCAGCAATATGTATCTTCTTCATCATTGCTCGCTGTCACTGCCAATAACCGGGTGCTCCCCAGCAGCTAAGAGGGCAGAAAGAATATGGCGGATATATGTCTGGTTGGCCATTGGTGTGAGGCTACCGGTGAGCCGGGTGAGAGCAACAGACCATGAGCTGAGAATGGCACACCTCTAAGAGCAAATGTTCTGCTAGAAGAGACAGGCACCGGATGCCAACTCTTAATCACGCAGGCATCACCCAAACCCCATTCACACCAAGAATATATTACCCCCTATAACGTTTGGAGGCTGAATCTTTGTGGTTGCTATTCATACTGTAATAATGCAATGGCCCTTAAGAAATACGCAGAGACCGGGTTTAGATGTGGGCATTATATTTTACATGCTTTACACCAGCTCATACCAGTAGACTCAACATTACTCATGGTTGCTATGTGTGAACTAGAGTAGCAGCGTATGATGGCTTCAAATGCAATTTGTTAATGGATCCACATTTCACACACATTGGATATATAGATTGAAAGTGGATATGATTCATTCAGGACACCACTACATCTGATGAAAGATATGACACACCGTGTGCATTGTTAATACTGTATCAATGGTATGGTAGCGTGTAATCAAAAGTTGTGTAATGGCTCAACAGGAGACGAGCATTCAGCGTCACTGTACTAGTTACAAAGAAATGTGTGATTATCATTGTTACCGTCTCATTACTCGCCACAATCTTGATATCATGTGGATAGAAAAGGTAAAAGAAAAGCAAGCCAGGTTTCTAAGAACTACTATTTGTGATTGATGCCCATTGATGTATGCAGCTTTGAGAAAGGTATGAGTGGAGCGTTTATGGTAATGGTACGGCCACATTGTGTATATTAGGAAAGGAGCTTGAGTGGTATTGATTACCGCCTGCTTGGCTAGTTTTCTGCAGCACTCTACCTGCCTATCTGCCTCACCATCTCCACTTGGATTGGTTAGGGTGGGGGTGGGGGTAGCTGTCACACCACCCCCCCCCCCCCTCTTCCTCCCAGTCCTCCAAATTAGGGATGCAAACTAATTGACTCCCTTGTCTGCTATGTGGACACCGGAGGCAAATAGTAACAAGATTTGTTGCTGTTCTATCGAAGTATGCACTGGTTTGATTTTGAGATTGATGTATTCTGAGTGAAATCAATTTATAAATTTGAGTTAATGTGCCCCCGTCCTCCTCCCCTAAAGCACTAGCCTCTGGTCATGCTCCTGTGTGCCTTCATACTTACCTGCCCGCTTGTCAGCTTGACTGCCTGGCTAACTGGCTAGCTGGAAGGCTGGGCGGAAGTAGGTATGGGCAGGAAAAGCCAGCCAGCCAGGCGAGTATCATCCAACAGGTAGCTAGCAACCAACAGGGGAGTGAATGGAGATGAGAACAAGGAGGTATTATGAGATGGGAAGAGGGGTCTATCATCCAACAGGTTGCTAGCAACTCACAGGGAAGTTGATAGGAATGAGAAGAAGGGGGTATTATGAGATAGGCAGAGGGGTGAGGAAGAGGGGTGTATCCAACAGGTAGCTAGCAACCAACAGGGGAGTGAATGGGGATGAGAAGAAGGGGGTATTATGAGATAGGCATAGGGGTGGGGAAGAGGGGTGTATCCAACAGGTAGCTAGCAACCAACAGGGGAGTGAATGGGGATGAGGAGAAGGAGGTATTATGAGATGGGAAGAGGGGAGGAGAAGAGGGGTGTATCCAACAGGTCGCTAGCAACCAACAGGGGAGTGAATGGAGATGAGAAGCAGGAGGTATTATGAGATGGGAAGAGGGGTGGAGAAGAGGGGTGTTTGATCCAACAGGTATCTGGCAACCAACAGGGGAGTGAATTGAGATGAGAAGAAGGGGGTATTATGAGATGGGAAGAGGGGAGGAGAAGAGGGGTGTATCCAACAGGTCGCTAGCAACCAACAGGGGAGTGAATGGAGATGAGAAGAAGGGGGTATTATGAGATGGGAAGAGGGGTGGAGAAGAGGGGTGTATCCAACAGGTAGCTAGCAACCAACAGGGGAGTGAATGGGGATGAGAAGAAGGGGGTATTATGAGATGGGCAGAGGGGTGGGGAAGGGGGTCAATCATCCAACAGGTAGCTAGTAACCAACAGGGGAGTGAATGGGGATGAGAAGAAGGGGGTATTATGAGATGGGAAAAGGGGTGGAGAAGAGGGGTGTATCCAACAGGTAGCTATAAGCAACCAACAGGGGAGTGAATGGGGATGAGAAGAAGAGGGTATTATGAGATGGGAAGAGGGGTGGAGAAGAGGGGTGTATCCAACAGGTAGCTTGCAACCAACAGGGGAGTGAATGGGGATGAGAAGAAGGGAATATTATGAGATGGGAAGAGGGGTGGAAAAGAGGGGTGTATCCAACAGGTAGCTAGCAACCAACAGGGGAGTGAATGGGGATGAGAAGGGGGTATTATGAGATGGGCAGAGGGGTAGAGAAGGGGGTCTATTATCCAACAGGTTGCTAGCAACTCATAGGGAAGTTGATAGGAATGAGAAGAAGGGGTAATAGAGGATGGGCAGTGGGGGTGGGGAATGGAGAGGAGGAGGGGGTGTATTGGAAAGGGGAAAGCAGAAAAAAGTATAATGGTGGAATCTGTGGGGGCAGTGGAAAGAAGGGGGATACTACAGCACAGGGGTTTACCCTTTGTGTGCCAGTTAAACTAATATAAACCAATCATATATGACACTCAAAGAGTTGAGGGCTGATATTGTAGTTAGAGGAGGAATCCAATAAGAATTGTAGGAGGGAGGGAGGGGGGTAGTGAAGGAAGAAAGGGAATGAGAGGTGGCAGATAATCAATATTCTTCTGAGATATTTTCAAGATAATGTGTTGGATATTGGCTGCCATTGCAATGAGATGTTTACACTGAATGCAAACTATGATGGCATTTTGGTTGTTGGGGATGTTTTTTTTTTTTTTGTATTTTGATTTGTACGATTGCATTGTACGTTTTTATCCTGCATTGATTCTCAAAAGGGCAGCGAACAAAACCATCCCTCATTTATTGAATCCACAAATTAAATTATCTCTGGTGACACAGACAATTTTACCTTGGATCTCAAAGGTTGGGGAAATGCATTTTATCTCAGAGTGCGCTATTTATTAAAGGCGGTATTCACGTTTGTTTAATCCCTAAAAAATGTTGTGCATTTATTTCCATTTTAGTCTTTCCACAAATGACATACTCATTCATATATTCATGAAATTTTATGCCCCACTTGAGAAAACTTCATAGAGAATTGTGATTGCTGCTTCAAAGGAAATGAATAACCAAGACCAATTTTGTTTTCATCTTATGGAAAACATTCACTGTTATTTTGCGCACTCCACTGGGAGATTCATGCAGGGTCTGGGAGCTAGCGTTGCATGGCTAGATGATATACTCTGTGGGTGTCACAGTGATGGGAGCAATGTTGTATGATTCCTTTAAGAATATTGCCTCTTGGGAGTGGGTGACAGCGAGGAGGAGAGCCGTTTTATTGGAAGGAGCCAAATTTCACAAGCAAGGGGTGTAAGAATAAGCAGAGCCCGTTTCCTCAGCTGCGGCTGCCCCGAGCACATATTGCCTAGGTCCCCTGGTGATTCCACACAGCGGCAGCACTCATAAAACAGACCTCCGCTCTCTTCCTCTCTGATTACCGCGATCTCCCGTGGTGTAGAGTTTCTTTGTGATTATGAAAGTGTTTTGGGGGACTAGGCGGTTTTATTATCATCTATCTGGTGTTGGTTGGTAGTGTGGCTGATAGGGCCGGCTCTGGAAGTAAAGGGTGTTTTGATTGAGATGTGTCTAGAACTATTATTAGGTGCGACTCATCAAACGCGGCTTGCATGATGGCTGTGAAGAAACGGGTCCTCTTGCACTTTATTTAGGAAAGTTATTCTTAGATTGGATTGAGCTGTGGATAAAAAATGGATGCTGGTGAAGAGTGTATAATGTGGCATTCTAGAGATCTTGGTTCAACTCTATAAAAGGGCACTCATCTGTTTTCCCAAGAGATAAGGAATAAGGTAAAACACCCTGGAGATACGGCATTAACAAACACCAGAAATATATTTTGAATTAAGGTTACCTTTAAATAACTTAAACAAGCCCCTCTGGGATCTATATTTGATATATTTTGTATAAACATTCTCTTTTAACAATTCATAAATTTGTAGTATCCTATGTAAGATGATGGTCAGTCATGATAGTACTATGCATTAATCATTTAATTTTAATAAAGATTTGCATTTGCATTATTATAGCCACAGTGCTGACTATAAAGCTCAATTAATTCACTTTATTGAATAAATACGAACCCATATGACCTGTCTGCCAAGCTTATATATGAAGATATGATTGTTATTCTAATGTAAGAAAATATCTGTTTTTATTGAATAGAATAACTATACTCCAAATCATTCAGTCACATAAAGTCTGACCAGAAGAAGAGGGATCTGATGTCATGACAAGACAAGCCATGTTTTCAAGTGCTCCGTACCCATGAGAGTAACAGCATCTCTAGATAGTATTCAGGAGGCGTCTTAATTAGTCGCTGTGTCAATGCCCATTAAAT
>OZ022576.1:20615551-20638051 GCA_963669155.1 Arbacia lixula | reverse complement strand
GAGCATTATCTGGGGTCCAAGCCCAGCTCATGTAAGTTTGTCAGGATAAACGTGTTCATGACGCGGTGATGACGGCAGTATTGTGCGGCTCATACCATTAACCATTTGAGTGCCAGTTTACTACTCTCCTCTATGGGATATGTAGAGTACTTGTACTCCGAACTGCATCCATGGCCCAAAAGAGGTTAAACAACATGATCTCTTGATTGGAGCCCAGGGAATGTTCCCTGACTTAGAGCCAAGGTTAGAACTATCATCATCTCGAGAAATCTACCCCAGATTGGTTTGGGAAGCTGGGGGACATATTTAGGTGAAATGACCTTCCTCGGTTCATTAGACATACATAAGTACTCTTGTCATCATACCTTGGTATGTAGCAAAGGATTGTATTACTGTCCGTTACATTTGTTTGTGTTATTATACCAGGGGTGTTACTTTGGCCTGTCTCCTTCTGCATCCCTTCTTCATGTATTAACTCCATCATTAACACTTGAAGGTTTGCAAGATTTAACACGTATGTACAATCTTACAAATATCTAAGAGCGGGGTATATTCATTTGTATCGTTTTTTTTATTCATTGATATTGATTTATATTTGTTTAAGCATTTGAACTGACAAGATGATGTAAGGACGATACTTAATAGAGAAGGGCATAGTGAAGTGGTTGCATTTGTCTTCGTGACTTGTTTATGTTGCAGTAATCTATTTTCATACTGTGATTAACAGGACTGTACTCATAATTTTCTTGGTGGTGCTGTTAACCATTTATGCACCAAATGAAATGCTGCTTTATGGGTTTTGTGTACATTGCTGGGTGCAAAATGGACGTATGGCATGGGAAGAGTTAATTGCTGATTTGAAGATGATCTGAGGAAGATGTGAACAGAGGCTGAATCAGTTGATGGTGGTTTTTTTTTTTTTTAACTAATTCTTGTTTCTCTATGCCTCTTTTTAAATTGTTAAATTTCATCCATGTTTACTGGAATGTTATCAGTATCTTTGTTATAAAAGGCCTTCTTGCTAACTCTGCATGAATCAACTAACAAAAAAACTGCACCAAAATCAATGTTAATTTGCTGATTTAAGTGCATTTACATAGAAAACAACTTATGGATCAATAATCTCTACCATTTGATGTGAATTTTGTGTGCCTTCATTGAATGATAAACATGAAGCTATGAAAATAACGAGATTGCTCTTAGTCCTTTTCCATGACTCTAGATGATGTTTTTACATTCATTTAAAAGAGAAACCTGGAATGTGTGTTATTATGTTCCTTTCTGTTTCTGAATGCATGATATGGCTTGTTGAACTTCCTCTTGGAAAAAAAAATGGATTCTGTGATCATATCTTCAGGGAATATCTTGAAAAGACGGATGGCGTCTCTTCAGCGAGGACACACATTTCTTGGAATGCCCGTCTAATGCCTTAGACATGCTCCCCAGTCAATTAACGATTTCTGGAGTACCATATCAAGAGTATTTACACAGTAGGTGTACGTACTGGATGCATAGCCGGCAGCTAGGTAGTTTGCAAATTTGTGATGAGAAAACCATTCATTATTTTTTGTACATGGTGCTACTTTACTGCAGCTTCTTTATAACTACAGTCAAATGTGTATCATAGATCACATGTACTTTAAGTCTGCCTCTATTCTATTCATTGATACTACATAATTATGAAGTCATACTTTGTGTAAGAGTGGGTTACTATCTTTGTTTTTCCTTTCATGTCAAAATGTATTGCAGTGTAGACGGGGGTCCCATACGAGGCAAGGGGGCATGTTTGCTAGTAAATGTGATATACCCTACAAAAATGTGTGAGAATGTGACTGCTATACTAAACAATGTTCTGCACAAGTTGTATATAAATTGAACAATTTGTATTCATCAACCCCACCCAATGGACAGTCTCATTTGATGAATACATTAGACCACAATTCTTGTTTTTGTTTGAAAAAAATGTCTTCTGTATTCTGTGTGCAATAGCTGTACCTTTTGCCTATGAGATTGTAGTATTTCATTTATATGGATTGCTGTCCATTATAACTGAGTGATGAGGCACATACAGGTAAAGACATGGAAGTTGGTATTCTGCGCATCAATGTGTGATCTATTTCTGGTTTATTTATTACTGAGTGGGCTGCACTTCCAAGAAATAATGGCCTAATAACCACAACTCAGCATGTGCAACATGTGATGTCTGAAGGAAAAGGGGTGGGTAGCTGGGGGGAGGGGGGGGGGATTGTATGAAGCTCAAGTGTATGACTCATTGGAATGTCTCATGGCAAAGGAGTTCAGATGGGATTATTGCTGTATGTCTATGTCATGCATGCTGAATCTAGACATGGTGGAATGGAGTTTGATGGCCCAAGTTACTTCCTCTCATATCTGACTACAAATGTGAATATGTCTGGATACTTGGGCTAAGTCAGCCTTGTCTTTTCATGTGCTATAGAGAGGGGGTGGTTGTAGTAGAGCAGAAAGATATAGTGAACATCAACAGTGCTCCCAGTAATCCTGTGAGGATGCACTTGGTGGTGGGGCACATGAAGAGAGAATGAGTAGGAGGGGCAGGCAGGCAGGTAGACAGACAGACAGACAGACAGACAGACAGACAGACAGACAGACAGACAGACATAAATGCACACCTATAGGGCATTTCATGAACGTTGTCAGCACTGACCAAATAGTCAGTGCTGACAACTTCAGTGAAATCTCGGTTTTGATTGGCTGAGAGGCACTAGCCTCCGACTGTTACTATGGTAACTGTCGGAAAAAGACAGCATGTCAGATGAAAATTTTTCATGAAACGCCCTCCTAGACTTCCAGAGAGACTGAGGGAAGAAATAGAGAAAGAGAGAGAGGGAGGGGGGGGGGGAGGGGAGACAGGCATACAAGACGGACAGAGACATATGTACTTGCAGACCCAGAGACATAGACGTAGACATAAAAGAGGCAGAAAATGAGAGGGATATGGAGAGAGATCGAGAGAGAGGACTTGCTTCAAGAGTTATATAAGACAGGTGGTATCTGAAGCTGTCTTTAAGGAGGCCTGTACGTGTTCTAGTTGAGCACGGGTGTGAGAGGGGTATGGATTTCCACTTTTGAACACCTGTACATGAACGAGGGGGGTAAGTATTCCATTATTGAATACTGATATGAGAAGGAGTATAGATTTTCGTTATATCAATATGGCTCAACCTGCTGTATTGAGAGGTACAGCCACCATGGATTGCTGAACACTGTTGTGTGAGCATGGAGTGTCCCCTCCACACCCAGGGTCAGAGTCAGGTAGTCCATCCAGTGCTCATGGCCAGCATAGACAGGCCAACCATTCTGAATTCCTGGAAGGTAACCAGTTTTGAGAGCACCCACCCACAAAGGCTATTTATGCTATCTCTGTCAAGTGGTCTTTTTGCATTAATTATTGTGGAAAAAGATCTGCATTCCATATAAACATAAATTCATAGTCTTGCTGTTCCATGCTGCAAAGTGCCACAAGCTTTTTACTATTGCAGGTGTGTAGAGTAAGGAGAGTCTCTTGTTTTCATCTACTCTAGTGGAAGTGATGTAGTCAAGTGGATCGTTCCTTTGACACTCAATCAGGGGGGCAAGGGTTCCAATGCAGCAGCTGCCACTTGTGTTGTTCACGACACATTGCAACCTATATAGCTGCTCTGTACCTCAAGAGGGAAATAGGGACCTGGTAAAATTACAGGGCTATAATGAAAATCAGTGCTTTCACTGTTAAGGCTACCCCGGGCAAATGAAACCATATTACTAGAATTATTATTATTTATTATTATTATCTGCGTCATGATGGATGAGACTGAGCTAAGACATAGAAATGCTAGCTTTTGTTTAGTTCATCATTGCTCTCGTTGTGGAATTTACATCGCTTTGGAATTGCCTCATTAATTCCTTGTCTGTGTGTATTTGTATGACAAATTAGGTAGGCAATAAAGTTGTCAAAAGGGGGATTAATAAGCGTTTGTTGCCTGGCTGCACATCCCATCGCGGAAGCATCAGTTGTTTGCTCTGGAGTCTCCTGAACCCTCGTAACCCCGCTACGAGGGACGAGGGTGAAGACTGTCCCGTGTCCTCCTCCTCCTTGCCCCGTCCTCTCCGTCCTTCTTCCTGCAGTGTCGTCATGGCATGTCTTGGGATGGCGTCAACGCTCTGCAGTGGTTCCTTACATTAATTAAATGTGTGCTCTTTAAAGCATCAGTCGAGGGTATTAGGTTGGATTAGCTTTTGAGCAGGGAATTTACAGCTGCGGCCCGCTTGATTAATATAGCTGCTCCCAGCATGCAGCTCTCTCTCTGTCTATCTCTTTCTCTCACTCTGAGGTATTTCTCTTCTCTTGCTCCCCTTCCTGATTCAACCCTCTGTGGCGCTCTCTCTCTCTCTCTCTTTCTGTCTCTCTCCATCACTCTCTCTCATTCCCTGTCTCTGTCTCTCTCCCTCTCTCTTTCTCTCTGTACTCTCCCTCCCTATCTCTCTCCAACTCTAACTTTTCTCATACTCATTATCTTCCTTTCCTTCTCTTCCTGTCATCATTCACTCTTTCTCTCTCTCTCTCTCCCTCTCTCTCTCTCTCTCTCTCTCTCTCGCTCTCTCTCTCTCTTTCTCTCTCTCTCTCTCTCTCTCTCTCTCTCTCTCTATCTCCTCTTTCATCCCTTGCTTCATCTCACTTTCCCCCCCCCCCTCTATCTCTCTCTACCCCTCTTCTCCCCTTCTCCCTTTGAATACAAGCCTCTTACTAATTGAATCCGAGTTTGAAAAGCACGGAAGCAAGCAACCGGTGGAGAGCCTTCCCTTGCTCAAATCACCTTGATTGAAGGCTAGATGTACATGGCCAGCCGAGGAAGAATGCAGACTGCATGGTTGTGAATAATGGACAGAAGTAGGGCGCAAGGTAATGATGCCGCTTGGGAGCTAGTGTGTGGGACTAGGACAAATGTGGTGGTACATCTATCAAGTCATTAGGCTTAATCTCTCCAATGGTTTCTTTGATCAGCACTCTTACTCCATTATGCATTAGTAAGGCCGTTATTTGAACCGTAGAACTGTACAGTGTTCAGCAATACCATCTGAGAGTATACCTGTGTGTTGTTTCTGGGTTGATATGCTTGTATACACTAAGTTTATTTCAATTTTAATTAATTTTCCATCTTAAAATACAAATAATACAAAACTGTATAATAATGTATGTTGATAAGTTTGTGGCAAAACCAACACAAAGAACATATGCAGGCTTGTGGGGATGGTCGGACAGTCATTTTTTGAAACCAAACTCCATCCATATGTTTTACCAGCTTGGACAGAGAGAGAGAGAGAGAGAGAGAGAGAGAGAGAGAGAGAGAGAGAGAGAGAGAGCAAGCCCTAGGTCATACTCAATTAATAATCATAATATTAATATACAAAGCAACAAATAGTAATGATAAATAACTTTGTGAATATACACTCGATATTGTGCAGTAGTATGATCAATAATTTCTTCTTGTTTTAGTTATTAAAAAGTTATAAACAAATTAAATTGTATAAACAAATGCACTCTCCTTATAGCATTTCAGAAACAATGAACATATTTCAGTATTATCTCAGAATTTGTCACAATCCAATTGTTCACCAAAAAATACACCAATTTTTCTGACGCAATCTGTGCTGCATTACAAACATCTGCTTTGAGAAAATCCTAGGACTTAACAAAGTAATGGACAGGAGCCAGAATGTCATCATATGTATGTCGCTTATGAATGCAGAAGGGCTTACTACTGTCTTAGATGGGATATGTACCTGTGTTTGAAAAGAAGAAGGCTTTGATCAGAAATCAGATTGGACAGCATGTCAACAAAGAGGTGACATCTCGGAAAAGTGATCTGGAGGCTTTAATCAAGGAACAAGTTTCGGGCGATGACGTACCTGGCCTGGTAAAGAAAGCAGTACAGAGCCGGGTGATTGGTGGGCTTCATCCTGGCGTGACCAACCACGCTTACTCTGAAAGCAAATCAAGATTTGGGACATGTAGAGCAGTAATGATTACTGTTTATACCTGTAAGTGGTGGTGGGGGGGGGGGGGAAGGGGGGGGGGTCGAGGGGGGCACAGGAGGGTGGGATAGAGGTAACAGAAGAGACACAAAGAAGACAAGAATATCACTGACATTTGTTTTTGTGGTAGTCGCATCATTCTCCATATATTCTTATACAGGGGACTACATACTCATCAGCTGTAGCTCTAGACAGATCAAGTTTCTGAAAATGCAGGCCTGTGTTTTTTTCCTACTTACCTAACCACCCCCCCCCCCCCCTCGCCAAAAACACTGAGCACCGCAGACAGTAGTGCGCTCCCAAACTGTCTGTAACAAGTGTTTGATAAAGGTTAACATGTATGGGTGGTACCAGGAGCCGTCTCATCGAGCAGATGATGATCTGTTTCACTGTCCTGAAAGTCGCTCATTGGCTGTCTCGTTCTGTCTCTTTGATGTTATTCTTGCTTCTTCACTCCGTATGGGATGTGATAGCAATCCTCAGGAGTGTGTCGAGGAGCAGGAATGAAGTTAGATGGTCTCAATGCAGTGTCATGAACAATGTTTATTGTAATTAGGTATGAGAAAACAACACAAATTTGGTACTGGATATTCAACATTATTGTGCTGTGATAATATGCCCATGCTAATATCCCTGTTTGACTTTGACTGTCATACATGCTGAGGCTAGATTGGATATCAATAAGTTGCCAGATTCCATGATTTCAGATTGAATGCAAATCACAGTAGTGTAAGAATAGACTTTGTGGTGTATGTGTTTATGTGTGTGTGAAGGGGGGGGGGGGGAGGGGTTGGAGAAGATTACCTGTCGGAAAAGATTGATGATGATTGGAAACTAATTTCCAGATATGCTCCTGGGGGGCCGGATGCCTAGAAGTGATGGATATTGAAAATCCAATTTGTAAGGGGCCAAAAATAAACATGTAACAATTTGTGATGTTTTGATTGAATTAAATCTGGTACACTTCTCACATGAGGAAAAAAAAAGCATGCTGAAATTTTATGTTATATCTTTTTTAATGCAGTAAAACAAAAAGGGGTATTTGTACAATTATACTATACTGTACAAATGCATTTCGTGCAGTATTAAAGCGTGTATACATGTAGTCATTTTTACAGGACAGATTGCAGGACTATTTGGCAGAAGATAAAAATGAATCATGAGCAGTATTAAACTGATTTTAAACAAGATGAAGTGGTTTTGAGTCCTTAAATATGTCATCTTTGGTGATGTTTATCAAGATGTTGAATAATATCTACAATAATTATAACTGTGTCTTATTTGTGCTGTTTTGTACACTTTAATCTGAAACTTAGATTAAATGGTTTGTGTTGTATTGCACTCTATTTATCTTATGTAAGTTATAACAGCTACATGTGCACAAACACCTAGTGTATGTGTCATCCTGACTGACGCATTGGCTATACATCCAAATAAAAATAAAAATTTATTTATTATTTATTGACCACGCATTAAAACAAAAATTGCTGTAAAATCCATGGTTGTGCTGGTTATTGACCTGAAACATTGCTTCTAATGTCATGCTGCAAACATCATAAAGCATGCCATTATTGCATGTGTGTAGCACATTTAATTCTGTTGCATTTTGAATGATATAACTTAATGATATCAAGTACTGACTGAGGGCTGTGCCGTGATATCATCTACTGTGGAGGTTTCCCCCTTGCATGTATTGTATAAGAACAATGCACCAGGACTGTAATAGATACTGACACTTGATGCATCAATGTAGAAGGTGTCTCATTGTATATCAACAAAACTTCATGAATTATGTAAACTAGCCATGGTTTCTAGCATAGATGTGTTGAATATGAGAGAACAAAAGGAATTTTGGTATTGTTAAACATTATTCAAGTGTTGTGACAATGTGCCCATGCACTCGGACTGTAATAGATACTGACACTTGATGCATCAATACAGAAGGTGTCTCATTGTATATCAAAAACCATCATCATGAATTATAAGTAACCATAGTTTGTAGCAGTTTGTACAGAGATGTGTAAACTATGTACACTACAGCTCAAAGGAATTGGCATCGGGAAAGGGAAAGGGAAGAAAGGGAAGGAGCCTCAGTTTTAAACTGCGGTATATTTTGTCCACTTCAGCATGAAACTGTGCCTAAACCTAAAAGGCATCACGTTTCATGCTGAACCAGACAAAATATACCACGGTTTACAACTGCGGCTCCTTCCCTTTCTTCCCTTTCCCTTTCCCTAAGCCAATTCCTTTGAGCTGGAGTGTATGTACCCCAGTTTCTGAAAATTTTTCTCTAATTTTGGACAGAGATTATAGCCAATATGAGTAATAACTGTTTGTTATAGGTACTTGATATTTATTTCAAAAACTCCTTTCATGCTGGATTGATAATAATTTCATTCACACACAAGAATTATTTTAAGTTATACAATGGTTGAAATCTTACTAATTCTTACACACACATTGGAAAAATTTAAGCACTGTGTAATTTATACATGCATTGCACATGCCTTGATTGGTTCAAAAATCCCCACTATTCACATGCATGTGTAAAAACACAAACAAATAATAAGATTCTGACTGCGTGTGTGTGAAATCCTTTATTTTTATTGCTCGATGTCGTAGACATGTGTAGGCATAGTGTGTATAGTCAACGTATTAAGCAAATAGTCAACGTTGGTGAAGCTGATGGGACGAACTATCACTTCTGAGGCGATCTGGATGTAGCTATCATTTCGAAGCGCAGCTGATGAAACATAGCGTATACATTCAGAGCGCCGAGGAAGTGATAGTTCGTCTCATTGCCTAAACCCAAAAGTTGATTATTTGCTTTATATTCCACATCTGAAACCAACTATCTATACCAGAAATGTCAATTTGACGTCGGTGGGTGGGGGGTGGGGGGGGGGGGGGGCAGAGTGTGATTCCTGTTGAACAGGTGTCCATTGAATCCTCCAATGGGCATTCAGAATGCTGGATTTGAAAGTTGCCATGCCCGTCCATATTGCCCACTGACTTTGCACTCGGGAGAGTTCAGAGTGACCCGAGTGATGGAGATCTTTCTGCGGAGTGAGACATTAGCCGGAGCATGATATGAATCATTCATGAACCTCCTCCAACAAATTTCAACTGGCCCCAGGGTCCTTTTTGAGGAATCCTGTGAATTGTGTGCGCGCATTCAATCCAGGGAAGCGGGAATGAAATGGAAGAATTTGATGTGGGCATAAAATACACACATGACCGTTGTGCAAACTGTGCTTTGTTTACATATCTCCATATGTTGTGAGATGGCTGCGTTGTTTATGCTGAATGTTTCGGAGTGAAAGAGAGCAAAATATGTTACGAGGTGGTAGAGAAGTGCTGAGTTTTTTCACATGTCTTGTGATCAACAAGCAGTTTTTTGTTAGGAATTCACAAATGACTATAGAGAGTTCGCTGTCACTACAGGATTTGCTTGACTCTCTCATTACCATTGACATTATGATGTGCAATAAGCCAATTGAGTTGCCAAGGGCTGGTATGAGAGGGTTACATGAATCTAACACACAAGGGAGTAAAGACATGCTGTTCCACTGATGAATGACAAGTAATAGAAGAGGTCTACTTAGAAACATACATGTAGAATATGTATCAAGTGTGGTATACATGTAACCTAATTTTGTTCATTATTATGGTAGAAAAATAGTTTGCAGAAAATTCTAAAGAAAAGTGCTAGTTTGACATGCTTGAAATCCATCAGATAAAATAAAGCTTTGAGTTTTGGTAAACTTAATCATGTGTACCTAATCAATTCGTGATGTGTGACAGACAAAAGATGTAGTTTGAAGCATGACGCCATTTGAACATACTTATACCTTTTCCTTGAAACTATGTACTCACATACTGTGCACAGATTTAACCGCTCGTAAACAGCGGGTGACATAGACCTCAAAAAGCAGCTTCCCATATCACATATTCCCATTTTCCTACTTGTTTATTTGTCTGAGTAAAAATGTTGGCATTGTAGATATTGTAGATCAGATATTGTGCAGATTGCAGGATGCATGAATGGTTTGGTAAAAATGCAATTTATGAATTAGGTTCATTAGTTCCATGAGTCTGTACTCAAGGTGAGAATACTCAATAAAATGAATTTTGCAAATAATGTAACTCTGCTCTCCATAATTAGTTTTGGATTGTACAAGTCATTGACACTCATCACATTGTGACTACATTTTACCAGAAAAAGAAAGTTGACATAATTTTCTTCATGGGTTTTTATTGATACAGATATTGTCATTATTATCACTCGCGATTATATCCGCAATGATTAACATAGTTAGCATTGTCATTATCGTTTGTGAAATGTTATAGAGTTGGAGAGATATCAAAAGATATGTGATGTACAGACTTTGCTCAGAAGGTCCAGAGATTTTTATCAGAAATTCTTATTGATTGTATGTTTCTAAAGGAGTCGGGGAGTAAATTTAATGTTGCTGTGTAATGTATGAGCACATGAGGTGTTATAATGTGATGTAGTCTTAGTGTAGAGAGAATACAATACTGATTCACGTTCTTCATTCAAGTAGATTGCTTTTAGGGATTTTTACGCCACGCAGCTACGTAATGCAACAGGTCTTTGCTATTCCTTTAATGGCCAAATCTGAAGCTTGAACCTTCTCTGACATTTTGCCTGCATTTGATGTTCCTCTCTCTCTCTCTCTCTCTCTGCACTCTGCCTGTCTCAGCCTGCCCCGCTCCCTCGTCCTCTCTCCGCAGTCTAACTGTTGTATGGCCCCAGAGACATTTAAAAAACACTTGACAGGACAACACGCAGGGAATGGGATGGCAGAATAATGCTGGGGCAAGGAGAAAAAGAGGGAAAGAGGCTTTTTTTAACATGTATTCGGGATGGGTGGGAGAAATGCAAATAGGAAAAGAGCTGCCCCAATTTGAGCACTCGGGACAGGAATGTCTGCGAATCTACGAGAGTTTCTGAGTACTTGTACAAGTGCAGGTGTTCAGACGCATGCGGCGTAAATGCCGTGTAATGTAAGTCGTACGTAGCGCGTGTACCACCATACAGTGTCATTGTGCCTAGCTGTGTGTTCATTGGTCTTGTATGGAGTTATGTTTTGAAACGTTTTTACCAGACATGTGTTAATACTCTAATAGTGCTTACAAATGTCAATGTTTATCATGACAATCCTTATTAATTTCCGCCTTATTATGCAGTGAACGCCATGTCGAAGATTGCATCTCACATGATGCAAGTTGAGAGTTGACTAGATATTCTATTCTACAGAGGAGCAGTTTGTCTGCACAAAAGAGTTTGATTACCTGTAGATGTTTTGGGGTGTAATCAAAATGTTGAAAAACATTCTCTTAAATTCATGTTTAAATCAAAGCTTTGAGTAATCATGAAATATCATCAATGAAAGTACATGTAATTATTTCTTCTCAGCCATTGACCAAATATCATGCATACAGCTATATGAATGTGTGAAGAACAAGAAATCTAGCTAAATGAATAGATACCATAGCAACGGCCCAAGAACTATTCATGAGTTGTATGAACAGACTACAGAGGTAGGACAGGGGATACATACGTTGTGCCTTATCGTTTACATTGCGCCAAGATTTATTGCGTTCATACACTGCTAGGCCTACCATGTAACGCACACTGTGATGGTGCCCGGTAGGCTAGTATATACATGAAGCTCAGCAGCGCGCATTGCCAAAGGATTGTTTAAAGCCATTAACATATTGACTGGGCTGTCTCAGCTATTGGTAGCCGCATTGGGTGACACTTGGGTTGCTAGCACAGTTCTGCATGAGGAAATCTCGCTCGCTATCAATCTATGGCTTGAAGAGTTGAACCCATCACATTACTTAGCAACCAAGACAACAGGAATTTACAAAAAGCTGAACAAACCCGAGACGTGACATGTGGATGACTATAATCCAGCACTCTGGGCATTTTTATTTCACTGCAAATTAAAATGCATCCAAGACGTGTCATATTGCAGGGGGCTTCTTCTCCTTAATGCTAATGTGAGTTAGGGAAGAGAAAAGCACAACATGTATATATATATATATATATATATATCACTACACTGGCATTTCTATATAGAATATCAACTGAAGGGTGAAGAGTGATGCTTCTACTTCATAATTAAATGGCATCTTTTTAAATATTCAATTGTAATATTTGATAACTCTTGTGTGTTACACGTATGAGGATAAAGATGCATTGGTGAAAGCTGTGGTTATGAAATTCCACTGAATAAATGCATGTTTCTCTGTACCTCCTCCCTATCTTTATCTCTCTCTTTCTCTCTCTCTCTCTCTCTCTCTCTCTTTCTCTCTCTCTCTATCTCTCTCTCCCTCTCTCTCTCTCTCTCTCTTTCTCTCTCTCTTTATCTCTCTCTCCCTCTCTCTCTCTCTCTCTCTCTCTCTCTTTCTCTCTCTCTCTATCTCTCTCTCCCTCTCTCTCTCTCTCTTTCTCTCTCTCTCTCTCTCTCTCTCTCTCTCTCTCTCTCTCTCTCTATTTCTTTCTTCCTTTCCTTTTCCAGTCCTCCCAAAGCCCTCCCATTCTTGCTCCTCACTTTCATTACTCTTTCTCACTTTCCTCTTACTTTCTCACTTTCCTCACTGTGTTTCTTTCCATTTCCCTCTATCACTCTACCTCTCACTCCCTCTTTCCCTTTCTCACGCCCCTCACATTCTTTTCTCTTTTGCTGTTGTATCATTCATATTGTGTAATTCTTGTTTTAATTGCACTAGAAATTCTTGTTAGGAATCTATAAAAAGCACAAGCGATGCACATTATCCATGAGAGCAGAAGTTAAGCTGACAGTGAATGAATTACAGGACTTTTCAGCCGTTTTCCCCCACAGAAATATTGTGATTATTCACAACAGCTGTTGTACTTTCACATTAACTGTCATATACTTGAAATGATCTGAGTCACTTGTCACTATACTTTTTCTGCACCATATAGATCTTTTCTTATTCGCCATTAAGTAACTGCTAAATAATGATTTGGTTGACCCAACAAGTCAACCGTGTAGCAGTAATTTTTCCATTAATAGATGCATTTATCTGAAAATAATGCAAATTGAATCTCACACAAATTAGTTCTCAGTTGATACACACAAGGTGAACTTATACTTTTTATTACCTGCTTCTATTGTCAAACGAAAGGGAAATGTAGGGCATTACACTTTTTTTTTCTTCCTGAAATTAGATTAGGAAATGGAGCATAATATCGCATTGCCTTTATGAAATTATGTGACAATTTTCATTTTGGAAAGTCGCTGAACACTGACCTTTTGTGCAGTGTTTTTATAACTCATGACTGCAACACTGTAATTCATTTCCAGTACCTCAGTACTGTAATGGCCTCGTAGAAAAAGAGGGAATGTGGGGCAAGACACATACTTTTTACTGAAATAGGATGAGGAAGTGGAGTATCACAATACAGCACAGTTATTGAATTATTTAGAAATGCACATTACAAACATATTGCTGAACTCTAACCTTTCTTGCCATGTTTTGAACATTCATGGATGAATATACTACCATTTTTATTTCATTCTATTGCATCGTACGTCAGGTTTAATAATGTATGGCAATAAATTGGATCTTGAAATAGACTTCAACAATAAATGTCATGAAATTCTGCAAAGCACATTATTTGATTTTATGTTTTAGGGATATGAAATACTTGTAATAACATTGCTTCATGCATAACATGATATGATGATATCAAATGATTAGAAGGAAGTAATGAATGTGTTTTTTCTTGTACTACATATATATCTAAATGCAATGAAAATCAGAAATCTTCAAAACACAATGTTTTACTATACATTTATGTCCAGTTCAATTATTGAGAAAAAAATCTTCAAATCAGCACCAAATAGAAGTAACAATTTTGTGAAATAGAAAAAATATTACTTCATGTACTATGTTTTCCTATTCAGATTGATTTTAAAAAGTTTGCAATTAGTGTTTTTGTAAGCAAACCCTTTATCCCAAATCTCTGTTGTTGTTCCAATATATCTAAACATACATAATGCAATTTCTCATTGCATAAAACGTGTGATAAAGTTGTCAAGTGTAGCTTGGAATTTTTCTGGGGGAAGCTGCCCATGTTCAAGTAGACATATTTTAAAGACAATGTAAGACAGTCGGAACCTGGAGGCTAGCGAGAAAGTACCAACAAACAGTTGTAATTGAAAGTAAACAGGGCAAGGGAAGGTATTTCCTGCTGATACAGACTTGGCGCATCTCAAAATAAGCTTGGCTGGAAGGGGCATTATTGGGAAGTAACAAGAGATATCGGATGAGATTAGATAGTCGAGCCTTCCTCTCAGAGGGATTATCTTTGTTTAATTTCATAGGAATGTCTTAGGTCCATGTATGTCTCTGGGTGTGGGAGATAAGTGTTGGAGCATCGTGCATATCCCCTTTGCATGGTCTCCTTGCAAGGTCTGGAGTACCTTGTTAAATGCCTCTCTGGGCTCTTGGTGTAGAAACGATAGAATGTTTCTCCTGTGCCACATTAAGTGCTGCTCTTTGGGATTCGTGTGTGTAACTAATACAAAAATGAACCATTGGCAGGAAAAGAGTTAACTGGTTAACCTGGATTCATTAGGGGAGTAGGTTAAATCTGGCTCTCATTCATCTTAGAGGGGCTGCCATGGCAACCAAGTTTACCTGCCTCTTACAGGAAGTGTGTTAATGCATGTATTTAGTCACGAATGGTGAACAGGTCATATTTTTATTATGACATGCATTGTGGAGATACATTGTGTAAGTGGGAATATGGTTTACTATACCATTTTTTTTATCGCCTATATGTCATCAATATATTGTCTGTATGCCTTTTCTAATCACTGCAGAAAGAATGCATTCATTGTCTGTACCCTAATTTTGTCACCAATTTGTGTGCACTGTCCCCCAAACAGGAAATCAAGTTTAAGATGCGGAATCATTCATGGGTATCAGTGGCTGACGCACACATGTGTGGTTAACTCCTACACAAACTCATACTACATTTGGGGAAGGGAAATGCGACAGCTTTCTCTAATTTCTGTCAAACCAGGAAAAAAAGGCAGCAGTCATTTTATGGAAGGCTTTTGTGCAGCAGGAAGCTCTGCTACGCCACTCAGAGCCAGGTAACCTTTCCAGCGCTCATCAAGTTTCCTCTTGAAACAACTTTGGAATGAGCAAACGGAACCAACATACGCACTGAAAAGAACCAATTGGTATGATTCCGATTGTGTGTGTCCTAGATAATATTGCTGCAATTATATTCTTAGCTGGTTGGAGACCATGAATGTGGCTGCCTGGCTAGGGAGAAGATGCAATGACTTGTCCTTCTTTACATTCCTTTTAGCTTTATTCACTCTCCTGTAACCTTTAAGAAATTCTTCAATAGTTGTTATGTGTGTCAGAACTTGGCACGCCTTTGCTTGCTCTTTGTAATGGGCAGCGAACCAAGGATATGAAAAGGGAGGCATAGGGCAAGGTAAGTTGAGATGAAATGGTAGTTGATGAATACTAGTAGAATATGCACGCTGTTAACTGTTGTGCTGACCATGTCATGTTGTGTCTTGGTGTCTTGTTGGTACATTTTGCTGCCTCTTCTAAACCTTTCTAAAAATGAGACACACACTTATTTGTTTCTTCTATTTGTTTCTTCAAGTTTGACACACTTTGTATTCCATGCTGCCATAACATAATCTAGTATAAATTATTGGCCTTTCAATGCAACAGCCATATTCATTGAAAGGACAGCTGTATGATTGTATAAATTATATCAGCTTGCTGTGATGGAGTGATAGAATCCCACACTTAATTGGCATGGAATGGAGAGCTTCCGTGTAAGACAGATTTCCTTTGTCCTGCAGTGGGTTGATCACAGCTGATGATGAGGATGAGTTTATCTCATGCCTGAAGAACCTACCATTCAAAGACATTTCCTGAAGCCATGCGAATTAGTCATTTATTCAAGATGAACTTGTGAGAAGTTGTGCTTGACTATAATCCATAGTGTAATGGTGACATGAATCCATAAATCAAGCCATTGGAGATGCAAAGCCATGAGATCCCCTTCTGTGTTATGAAGAAAGCCTCGAGTCCACACCTCTTTTCAGCTGAATGAAACAGGTACATTCACTTCCTGTCACAGTGAACAGTGAGAACAAAGTTAATCACAGCTACAAAAAACTTGAAATTCACTTCCACTTTCACTTTCTAGTAAGTTTTTCACCAGGATTATACAATGTTTTAGTCGACAATTTGTCTTTTGGGTGTTCCTTTTTTTTATAATATCTTCAAATTTCTTCATATAGTGATCAGTTATGAGTGGATTGGTGTGATTTAAAAAAAAATGGCAGAAATGCCTTAGGGGAAGTTATGAGGTATGTAAGGCAGTCCAGCATTCTGTACAAAATGTGGATTCAGTCTCAGCTAGTGGTGCTTATGTGCAAAATATCAGGGAACACTTTGGTATAGTGGTGTAATTCTAGACCGGCAGACCTACATAGGGCACACAAACCTCATGTACAAAATAGGTTTCTGTTTGTTGAGCATGCGGTCTCAGTCTCAAATGGAGATGAAAACCTCTGGGGAAAAGTTGCCAAGACTTGTGCGAATGGCTCTCTTGTCCAGACTGGATTTCTGATGGAGCGACCTTCGTACACCCTCAATAAGAAAAGCTACTGCGATGAAGTGACATTATCGTGATTGCATGTGAATAATACATGATTTGCACATGCCTTCAGGCAGGTTTCTGACAAACAAAACTTTTTTTTTCACATCAGCTTTTCCTGCCGAGTTGACTTATTAAATTGCTTGCAATGCAATCATTAAAGTTTCAGTGATGTGAAACCTCCAACGGCACCCTCTGGGAAAGGAATTTGTCTGAATCAGGAAACAACATAAATTTTCTGTTTGCGGGGCGGCTTGAATGTGTACCTCATTGTTCTGAGATTATATATTCAACAGTGCTGCATATTTCTGAAGTAGTTCCGATTTCTATGACCGGATGGAATATTGATAAAGTGTTTTTTTTTTTTCTGTGGAATAGGTTTACAGTTGAAAAGGGTTCTGCTTGCTTTCTTCTATTATGTGTTGTAGCAATTAGGATTGATGAGGGTGGGAGTGTTTGAGGGGGGGGGGAGAAGAGGAAAGGAAGATGTTTGGAATGGGTGCAATGTTTTAAAAGGGTTAGTTTGTGACAATGAGGAAAGTATTGCAGCAATGAGCCATGTGACAAGGGGAGGAAGGAAGGAAAGACGGGTATGTGGTAAGATGTGGACGGAAGGTGTGGGAGGAGGATTAGCAGGTGAAAACGGAGTTAACCAAATTCTACTCAAGATGGGGGATTAGGGGATGAGTTTTAATTGAACTGTCTCTTCCTGTAGAAAGTATAGAATCTAAACAACTATGACAGAGCAAGGTGATAGGTGATCCCATCTTTTCCGCCCATAACCATCATCCAACAGTGTCGCGGCGGATGACGTAACTACACACCTCCTCGGCTTGAAGGAGGCAGCCCTCTGGCTGTGTTCAGATTCCTGATACCGGACGGCTGACGCAAGGTGTTTCTGTTTTCACCTCGCATCTGCCCTCCCTCTCTCCCCAGGCCATGTTCACATATCATCAGGAGTCCCATCTCATTACCTGACCGTGCAGACAGGAGAAGGGCTTCGGCCATAGGTGGGCAGACGTATTGTGTCATTCTTTGCTGCGTACTGTGTGGTGATACCATTGCTAATAGGTACCCAATAATGGTTGAGGTCTTGCATCAAGCTGCATAGATTAGCATTCATTGAAATTGATTGTTACTGTTATTCATAAAGCATGATGTCCTTTGTAAAGTCATTTATGTATTTATGTTGTTTATTAGAAATAAATAGGTGAATATCAACATGATGAACATAATCACATTATTCCTAAATCAAGTGGATGCAACCTAAATTTGACATCATCCAATCTGAGTAATTTTCTTGCAGAGATTTTTTACACAAACTTTACATGTATTTATTTGATTTATAATATGCCTATTAACCCCTCCTCTCAAGTTGGGTGATAAACTAACCCTACAACAGCTATAAAATTATCATTAAGGTTCATCACTATAATGTATTTTAATGGGAGTTGAGATTATTCAGAATAAGGAAGGGGGGAAATATAATTTACCTCCACTACAGCTCAAAGGAATTGGCATAGGGAAAGGGAAGGGAAGAAAGGGAAGGACCTGCAGTTTTAAATCGCGGTATATTTTGTCCAGTTCAGCATGAAACATGATGCTTTTTAGGCTAAAGCATTGTGTTTCATGCTGAACTGGACACAATATACTGTGGTTTAAAACTGGGGCTCCTTCCCTTTCCCTGTGCCAATTCCTATGAGCTGTTGTGTATATCCTTCCAACCCTCATCCCCAAGAAAAAAGGCAATACTAAAACATTGTCCAGCACAAGTTGAA
The DNA here is from genome assembly GCA_963669155.1 of Arbacia lixula. NCBI lineage: Eukaryota > Metazoa > Echinodermata > Echinoidea > Arbacioida > Arbaciidae > Arbacia > Arbacia lixula. The sequence goes on along the minus strand of OZ022576.1, from coordinate 20,619,520 downwards.
TTGAATTCATGTGCAAGACACATTCAACCACCATCGTCACCCAGAATTCCACGTCACTCCCTAAACCCACCCCCACCACCTCCTTCCCCCACCAGCCTGCTGATGTGGTCAGCTTGTTTTCAGTCTGCGGAACTTCTATATTGCAAACACACTCCTCTAGAGGTGTTGATTTACATGGATACAGGCAGAACCCTGGCGTGGCGACGGGTGTTGTGCAGCGCGATTACTGGATAAAGATGTGCGATTCTTGGGGGAGCTGGCTAAAAAGCAAGGGCCTAGGGGTTGGGGAATGGGGTAGGGGGGTGGTGGTATCCTGCCCTGCAGATGTCCATGCAAGGATTACAAGGTTTTTGGGGGAGGCTGTTGCTCTTCTTTATCCTATGAACTCTTCCCACATGTTCAAAGGAAGAAGCCCAGTATGGACAGTTCTTCTTACATGTTGTATTGTGTGATTTATGGTAAAGATATTTTTTCTGATATTTTTGCTTAGTGCCTTGATCTTCACAAGTAACAATATTTTGAGGAGAAAAGGGTAAAGCCAATGGAAGCTCTTATATTGAAGGAGTGTGAGTGTGTTTAAATTAATGCATGATGTGAGAAGACATGTTTTTGTCATTCTGTCTTATCTAGAGTAGATAGTAACACACTAATGGGTGAAGAGATTGTACATGTACTTACATTATTCATGTGGCAATGCAAACAGACTTGTAATTATGTGTATGTGTATGAGAGAGAGAGAGAGATAGATAGAGAGAGAGGCAGAGAGACAGAGATAGAGACAGAGGGACAGACAGAGGGGGGAAGACTGAGAAGGAGAGAAAAAACAAACAAAGGGGAGAGTGCGAGAGGGGGGGGGGGAACTAACAAAAGAAATGGGAAACACAAACAAGGGTTTACAAGACTTAATTGTGGATGAAGAAACTAAGCAGTTTGTAAAGTTAAACATTGATTTGATGAAAATTGCATGTCATTTGTTCAAGAAATAATAACAAGTCTCCTCCTAACACTACTCATGCTATAATAAAAGTTCAGTTGCATTAGTAGTTCAATGCTGCTGTTGCTCCAGGGCATTTTTTTCCTTATTCCTTTATGACCCCTGTCCCCTACCATAACATTTGTATAACACGATGATTAGCTATGAGCTGTAGTTGGTAATCAAGTAAACTAGGGTGACAGCAGTGGCGTAATGGCTGTCACGCTTTGTTTATCCCTGTTAGCCACATTAGAACCTGCCACTCATTAACCTTTCCAGCAGTCGGCCATCTTATTTATCAGATGCCTGAGGGGCTCACTACTCTAGACCCTGTTCCCATTCCCTAGCTGCATCGGTTCAGTGCCTGTCTTTGGTTCGCGCACAACCCCTCTCAGCTCGGACCATTCACTGCTCATATTCAGGATGGTGTAATGTGCAACCGACTTATATTTACCACTTTATTATATTCAAGTGTATACTTCCATGTGTAGCATTATTTCCATTTTATGTGAACATCTGAGTGATTTCAAAACACTGTACAGGGATACCATTGACTCTGTGATTCTTGGTATGGTATAATGCTTATCTGATCCCATCTTAAAATTCTTGAGGTACCAAAATGATTTTAACCTGAGGCAATATATTTCATTGTGTTGTGACCTATCGATCAGGCCACGGTACCATTGTGATAGAGTGAGTTCAACATGTTTGACTTTATATTACGATGTTTCATCCAAGTTTGACAAGGTGTTTATATGCTTGACTCCTGAATTGAAATCATTGAACATCAGTGTGAATAAACATAGTGTGTCCATGTGTGTCTGTGTGTATCTCCCATGGAAACTGGCCCTGACACATTACATCTGTACCATTCTGTCTCCTAAGACATAAGACCATGGTTAGCATCTTAAAAACATTGTTAAGACTGTTTGTTGTCCATTACATCTACCACATTTAGATGTGTCCGAGGGTATTGAACTATGCCAAGACAGAGAGAAGAAAGAGTGAAATCAATTGTTGTAGATCTACAGTAGTTAGCTACCTAGGTTGTTATGATCACTTTGTTAGTGTATCACGTATGTATCACTTTGCTAGTGTCATGGTTGATTCTTGAAAGACATATATAAGTAAGGAAAAAAACATATAGATGTTGTGGTATTTCATTCATTGAGCTTTGATGAGGAGCACAAATGTAGATATGAAATTAATACATTTTTTTCAGGTTGTTTCAGTTCTCCCCTTTTTTTTCACAAAACACACATCCTGCTGCTGTGTTGTGATAGTGAGGATGACTACAGTGATGATAGTTCCTGTTGGACTGAGCGTGGTGCTATGAACGGCATTTTGTTTTGCGAGCTTTATGTTGCAAGTTTTCAGAATAAACCCATGTTTATGAACAGTTGTCCATTGTGGTGACTGTTTATCTGTCATTGCAACAACAATTATGCTACCACAGCTAGTGAGCTGTTGCATGGTATCACCTGTCTGTGGGCATCTTTAGAAGAAACATCCACAAATACAGCAGGAAATGGACCTAAATGCTCCTTCCTTGCAATGATCCACTGCAGACCCTATGATTTAAGCCCTTCGGCGCCAGGCAATGTGCCGCCCTATGGGATTTGTGTGTCTGACTTGTGGAAGGATGCTTCAGGAGCACATGGTTGAAACAAAATGCAAACCTGTATCAGAGCACTGGATCTCCAGAATCATTTCTCCTTATACAGTGAGTGGGGGGGGGGGGGGGGGGAATAGGGTATCGTGATATGGTTTAATCCTTATCTTTTATACGATAATGGCACTCATCTTGTAACTGCGTGTATATTTAGATACGGATATCACCGTGCGTCTGCAAAGGTCACATTGCTCTAGCCCCACCATGCTTATTTTGTGCAGGGCTTGTTTATAACCTTCCCTTCCTTCATACTGTGACACTTACCTCACTTCATGGGCTCCAAGCAATAAGGTCGTAGATGACATTCTGGTCTAATCAATGTTTACAATTTGTGTCTTTAAAGTGATGGCTTTTGCAGTGCTCATGATAAGAATTTTATTTTCTGATGACATGTAGATGAATTTCACACTAAGAAAAAGATGGTCACGATCATGTTCCTGTGATGCATATTTTGGCCGATCTTGTTAGTGTTGCATACTTCATGCACTGATAAAACTTAGCAGTACCTCTTGGATCATATACGAATTTGAACTGGAGGTATCAGCCTATTCATATTTATTCCTTACATAGTTATGACATTGGTTTATTACTCAACAATTTTCCAGCAATCAATATGGATCAGTGTGGAGGAATGAATGAAAATGCTGCTAGTCCCTCTTCCCTAATCCCACCTTCTCTCCCTCATCTACATCCTTGCCCTTTTTCTTCCCCTCCCTCTTCCCCTCCCTCTTCCTCTCTTTCTTCATTTCTCTCTCTTCCCCTCTCTCCTCCCTTCTTTCTTTCCCTCTCTCTTCCCCACACTCTACCTCTCTCACCCTCTCTCTCTTCCTCTCTCTGCCCCTCTCTCTTCCCCTCTCTCTTCACCTCTCTCTTCCCCTCTCTCCTCCCCTCTCTCTTCCCCTCCCTCTTCCCCTCTCTCTTCATCTCTCCCTTCACCTCTCTCTTCCTCTCTCCCTCTCTATCTTACTCTCTCTCTCTTCCTCTCTCCCTCCCCCCCTCTCTCTCTTCCCCTCTATCTTCCTCTCTCAGCCCCTCTCTCTTCCCCTCGCTCTTCACCTCTCTCTCTTTCTCTCTCTCTCTCTCTTCACCTCTCTCTTCCTCTCTCTCCCTCTCTTACTCTCTCTCTCCCTCTCTCTCTCTCTCTCTTCCCCTCTCTCTTCCCCTCCCTCTTCCCCTCTCTCTTCATCTCTCCCTTCACCTCTCTCTTCCTCTCTCCCTCTCTATCTTACTCTCTCTCTCTTCCTCTCTCCCTCCCCCCTCTCTCTCTTCCCCTCTATCTTCCTCTCTCAGCCCCTTTCTCTTCCCCTCTCTCTTCACCTCTCTC
>OZ022576.1:20483051-20610551 GCA_963669155.1 Arbacia lixula | reverse complement strand
ATTGTGTTGCCGTGTGTAGTATCCAGGTCTGGGCATGCTGTAGTTTGTTTCTGGAGCAAGAGGCAATGTTTTTGTTACTCTTCAGGCGTGAATAAGTGTAGCAAGGCCGTGGAATTGGATTACCCATCCTAGACCTTTTCCACTGAGCCATGTCTTGCTCTTCAAACCTTCAATTTAAGATATTGTAAACCTCCTCTCATTCCACACTGTGCTCCACCCCATTATTCAGCCGCAGGTTTCGCACCAAACTCGTTGCTCAAAGGCTCTTTCATGAATTAGATCAACCTAATTGGTAGACGTTAACTCTGTATGTACTGTGTGTGTATTTTGTCACCAATAAAGCACTTATATCCCACACAACAGGATAATATCTGGCATAGGTAGAGTTGAATCTCAAGACTAACAGAAACTGGTTCTTGGCTATCCTGTTGTACAAAGCTTGAATTTTTAATTATGTAATAGGTTTATATTATAACCAGAATTGTGATGACTTTATATATTCTTCTTGCAGACAAACCATCACATTAACATCATGTATGATTACTCCATCAACACAAAGCTGACAAGCCTCAGACAAAAAAAAATGAAAAGGCATTATGAATATGTGAATCCAGCGGAGATTGATCCACAAAGCATTGATATCATGTGTTGCTGTGCCGTACCCAGAGGGATCTACACATATTAAGCGGCGTACAACATGCAATAAAGGCTGGGAACTGGGGCAATCTGAATATGTTTAGGTTGAGTCAGAAATAAAATGGCTGAATGTAGGGTAATTGCCCCAATCCTCCGGTAGAACACTGATTCAAAGACAACTCAAGGTATGTTTTGTTGCAGGTTATTCAGTTTTAATAGCTCTGTGGAGGATACTTCACCGGAAAGTTTCCCATTTAATGTGGATGTCTGAGTGAAACAAACCATAAAAATGCAAAGTGGGATTTACTCCTTTTTAGTGCATCGTATATGACCATGTAAATAATGATCATTTCGGGCTTTTAGGTCTTGTCATTATCACATGAAGTTTTCCCCCTCATTTTTACATAATGGATATCATTGAAAAAAAAAAGCTCAATGGAATACATTATCCAAATTGTCTAGGATATTTTTTTTTCTATGAAGGGTGCAATTAATTAGGTGAATTGTACAAATTGATTCAATGAATTAAAATGCATAAATGAAAATAGGTAGTTAATAACTACTCTAAAAATATGTTAGTGGCAGTCTGCTCTTTGCCACATATAACCATGGAAACCACAGAATAGGATATCCTTAAGCATGGCTTTAATATTCCCTTAGAACTGACAGCAAAAATATGAGTACACAACATTTCTAGGTTAATCTGCCCAGAAGGACTTTGATTGAGGGAGACAAGCCACTACTTTAATATATCCTTGTCATATTCACTGATGTTGGGATCGAGGAAAGAAGAGATAGCTTTGGCATCACAACAACTTATTGCCATCCCCCTCTGAACAGGGACACACCAACATCATATCCCTGTAAAGTCAGCATTGCAGCCAACATGACAGCGGTACCCTTTGCCTCGCTTCGTCATGAAATGCAATTGCTACCAATTGAGAATGTTAACAAGAGACACGTGTGATTTGTTTAAGTAAAGACCTGCCAAGCTCACTAGTTGCCCGTGGGCTGCAAAACAGTGATGGGGTTTGGCAAGTCCAATCAGTTTGACACAATGAATAACTGGGGCACTCGCTGTCCCCTTTCACCTACATAGGGATTCAGAGTTACTCCTTCCATTGTACAATAATTTGATTTCAGAAATTATGTAAAAAAATAACTTGATAATATGGGGCATTCATTAGGAGAATTGGAGTGAAGTATTTATTGCATAGATATAGTTGTGTTGCCTCATCTATGCATGCTGTTTTCTTCTGTCAACTGTCTATTGTAGTATTATGATACTGTAGCTTGATATGCTAGTGGCTAGTTATCAGCCCCAGTGGCATCGTTTCAGTGTTAGTCTTTGTCAGAAAAATTTAAGCAAACTTTATTTAAGTTCAGTGAATGAACAATAGGATTTTTGCACCGCGCAGACATTCTATGACTGCATGAAGTATCGGAAGAGAGCGGTGTGTGAACTTACACCAGCTGTGCCTTCTAACAAGATGTCTCCTAACGTGTGATGTCTTCATCTACTGAAGATGACGAATCTTGGGCTGCACGCTGCTCATGATGATGATGATGATGTGGATGTTGGTGATGTATGTCAGTGTATCGTACGTGACTGTTGACTCCCCGATACCCAGACTGTCAGGCCAGCCCTGCCCCCCTGAGGGTGACGACACATTAGTCGGACAGGCGCAGACTGCGTGATGGCGGTCGCTAGGAAAGGGAATACATTGCCATGAGGTGCTTGGTGGTAGTGTTCAATTCAGTGCGGCTCATGTAAACAGTTTACTTGCAGTTGATTGCATGATAATGACATTAACAGGTGAGGCATATGTGAGAGAGCGGATGGGTGATGCCTTTTGAGCCAGACTCTAGTAATACAAAGGCAATTTCACTTCCAGACTAACATCATGAATTTCATATCAATATATCATGACACAGCTGGCTGACAGTATTAGTCACATTTCTATTGCAATTAGGAATTGATAATGTATATTTCTACTACTACTACTACTACTACTACTACTACTACTACTACTTCTACTACTACTATTACTATAACAACTACTACTTCTAATATTATTACTACTTCTTCTACCTCTTCTTGTACTATTACTTTTAAGTTTTGCCCTTCTGCTACTACTGTAGTTAATACTAGTATTGCTACTTATTGTACTGCTGCTTCTACTACTGCAATGACTCCTTCTTCTCTTAATCTTACTACAGTTATAAAGTAGTACTACATTTTTTGTGAATTCTACTGCTGATGTGACTAATGCTGCTGCCTCTACTTTTAGTACTTTTGTTACCATTACTGAATAATATTACTACAGAGTTATTTTTTTCTGCTATTTGTTTTACCACAAATAGTGCACTACTGGCAATAATAATGATGATAATACTTATACTACAAGAAATGTCTTGAGCTCTTTGTACACAAAGCTAATAGCATCTTCTATGGCAAGATATGCAGCTGTGCACTCAGTTCATCTGCACAATGATATTTAAGATGCTCTAACTACAACTAGAACCAAAATTTACTGCTACCATGGCTACTACTGCCATTATTATTATTACTAATTATATACTTCTAATAAATAATATAGCAAAAATGGTAGAAATCATGAACCCATGTAAGGATTAAAATGATAATGATCAAGGTAAGAAATGGTAACCCTTCATGTCAACTTTCAAGTCCACCTGGATATACATCACTTCTGTAAAATCTTTCAATATGAATTCAGTGCAGACACAGGTATGTTTCCGAGGGATACTACCAAGATGATGGTATATACGGCTACACACCATCTTGGAAAGCACTCTTCATGATTGCAGTCTGTGTCACAAATTAATTTCACGGATGAACTATATTTGTCATCCCCTACTTGTGCGTATCTATGTTGACGTATCTGTATTTCTTGATCGGCTCTAAAGTTCCTAGCATTTCTGTCAACGTCTGCGCACGTTTCCCCTAGTCCTGGTGGCTGGAAGTTAATCACCCTTAATGGTGTTAACTATCCCAGACACCAATCCCTACTGGGTCTCTCCGGCTCTCTCTTGCGGTATCCCGGGCAAGATTTGTCCAGGTAATTGCCTTTTCATGTGTCTACGAAAATGTCCTGCCCTCACCGGAGCGTTGACCGAGTAATCCGATTGTGCGATGTTGACATTCTGTCGGGTGATGGATAGCGTAGCTTGCCGGGCATAGCGTCTAGGTAGTGAGGCGAGATGTCCTGCTCTGGGGTGTTAATGGCTTTAATGGTCACGCATTGGGTGAATGGTATGGGGAGTGTGATGATGGAGTAGGCTCCCGTCCTCCCACCCCCCCCCCCCTCCCACCCTCCGCAATTCATCTATGAGATGTGGGTGGTCAGCCCTCCATAGAAAAGGATCAAACTGTCCCTCCAAGAGAACATTCCACGTATTACAGTCCATGCTACAACACATCTTCAAAGAGTGACAACAATGACTGGATAAAGATAGTGCACATAAGAGGGAACTACCGAGGCCTCTTTGAAAGGTTGGCCAAATAGCTGTTTCTTTGAAATCATAAAATGATGAAATGTCATGTACATTAGCTTTGCCCAAATATTGAGATTTGATAACATCAAAATTCAATTCAATTCGATTCATGCTTCATTTTCTTCTCTTAAAAATACCCACATAAATATACATACATAACAGAATAAGCATATATATATAATGACGGAAATGAACACATACAATACTTGATAACAACACATCACACAAAAAATGCTTCTTGCAATCTCAGAAGACATAAGTTTGGTAACCATTTCAATCAATTACTCTTATCAGCTGTAGTCGATGGATTACCTGTTATGTTTTTGCGGATACCGGCATGTTGATTGGATATTAAGAAGATCCATACTAGCACACTATTCCAAGAATCTCTCTGCTGAAGCTACTAACCGCATTTTCCCTATAATCCCTATATTCTAGCTCATAATGATGTGATAGATTCACATTACTCTGACCATAAACATACGTCTACAAAGCTTTAACTTAGCATAAATATAACACGAGAGTATTATCAGTATAACATTGTACCTGATCAATATGTACTTTATGTACTGTTGACATGTAGAATGTGCATTATTTGTGATTTATCATATATATGTTTGCATTTAGATTTCTGGAATGGGCTGTTGATAAGACTTTTACTAGTTGAGTTGATTTCAATCAAATACATGAAAACCTGCTAGGAGGGAAGGTCATTTCAATAAGTATAGGTATAGAAATCAGTGGTGCATGTCACATGAATGAAGTTTTCTACACAATACTTTTGGCTGTTTGGGTTAATTTCATTGGAGAATGTGTACAAAATAAAGGTCGCCATTGGTTAGGAAAAGTGAGCAAATGAGCAAAGTTGGGAAAATGCACTCTCATAGTACATATCCTCCCAGGATGGCCTGGTTGCCATGGGTGATAGTATCAGTCTGTAACAGGGCTTTCATGCTTTCATCAGTAATTGCATGTAGCTAAGGCCTAGGGCTAGAGTGTCAGATGTAGCACATGTGCATTAAGATAAATGCTTTAAAAGAATCATTTCTGTCTCACAGGACTGAGGTTTAAAATGCTTTCCTAAAGATGTAACATCGAGTGATTGCTCTCTACCCGACTCACTCTCTCTGTCTCTCCCTCCCTCTCTCTCTCTTTCTCTTTCTCTCCCTAACTCCATCTTTCTTCCCTCTTTTCTTTAATCATTCTTTCCGTCATTTCATTCTTTCAATCCCCATTTCTCTCTCTTAATCATCCTCTTTTTCAATATTTCTCTCCCTCTCTCCCTATCTTTATATTACACTTTCTCTCTTTCAGTCTTCCTCTTCACTTTTCTCTCTCCTTCATTTGCTGTCCCTATCTCATATTGCCCTCAATTAGTATCGTTTCCTATGAAAATACCATGACGTGGCATACTTCTTCTAAGGTTTACTTCTCTCAGAACATTACAGAAACCATGAGTTATTTGTTCTTAAGCTGACCAAGAATATTCCCAGTTTATGAGGAAACAACATATTCAAGAATGTTATGATAGTTTATTTGCAAATGGTATACATAAATCAATTATACTTTATATACATGTATAAAATGCTACTCCCAAAATGTATTTGTTTCTATTTATAGTGCTGTTGATATTATTTTTAGACATTCTCTTTCTTGATTCTTTAATCTATTCGTGTGTGAGAGATTCCACCAAGTGGGGAGCAGAGCTCAACAAACCAGATCAAGGGGCCTTTTGATTTATTTATTTTAGTGTCATTTCATGGCAGTGTGCAAGCAGTAATTGAGTGCTAACTGTCATAATAAAACGTCAAATTGATGATAAAGCTCCGATCTATATATCTGTACACATTGTGAAGCACTACCTGCTGGACTGCCAGGTTTGTGTGGTCCTTCCAATGTAGGAGTCATGCTGTATGTTGTGTGAGATCACAGTGTGTCATTTGACTATAGGTAGCCCATGTTCTCTCCATTGTTTTCCCCTCTCACGTGATGGTGTGGTCTGGGTTTCCCCCAGAGTACAGGGGAAGTTCAGACGCTAATGTGATTAACCGGTCTGCATCAAACTCTGCAGCCTAATTAATGAAAGGGCTCGTAAAAGGGTACGGGGGTCAGGATTTGTGTGCCAGAAATTGTTTGCGGTCCTTTGAAGAGCAATTAGGGCACGGAAAAAACACAGAGAGTGATGTGTGTGCGTGTGTGTGTGTGTTTGTGTGTGTGTGTGTGTGCATGTTGGTCAGGAGATGAAGTAATGTGGACACATAATTGTTCTTTGAACTAAGCAAGATTTGGTCAAGAAAAATTAACGAGACGTTTGGTCAGATTCCCTTTCATCTTGCAAATGGAAATATGTATTCAATATGCACGACCAAGACTTGCAACATTCTCTCTTGTGAGGGTATTGCTCTGACTAAGCACTGTCTGTCAAACTTGTCATGATGTATCAACCAGTTTGTAGAATTAAGCATACTTCTAAAACAATGATATGGTTATATAATGTGCAAAGATTCATTAATTTGGGTGTATATGCTGTATGCCAAAAGGATATTTCATGCCAGTGAGCTGTATCAAACTTTGGAATTGCCCTTATGAAGGAAAAATGATTGGTTGCTGTGTTTCATGTATTGATTAAATTCAATGAGAAAATTCCATTTAAAAAAGCTTTCACAATTTCCATTTTACCAAACTTTCAAAGGGAATTTAATTACAACTTTGTCCTAACCATTCACCATGAGAGATACGTCCTAAATGTCAAAAGACAGGGAAAAGTGCAACTTAATCCCAGGCTAACACAGAGAATGCACTCTGCTAACACAAGATAAATTACCCTCCCAGCTGGAAGTTAATAAGGTAATGCCCCAAGTCTACGTCCAAACTTTGATTAATGGGGCATTTGCTGTCTCCATTTTACTTGACAAATACTTGCAAAACGGGAGCTAATGAAGCCCGGTTATGTTTGATCAGGCATCTAGGGTGCATGTGGGAAAGTTGACATTTTGTAATTATTGACGAGTGTTAATGCAATCAGCGTCTAACGAGGGAGCCCTTGCAGACTCGGGTGCCGGGCAGGGGGGTGAGCCGAAGCATACTGGGATGCTCGTACTTGCCTGTGATCTCCAGGCCGTGATAAATGTGAGAAGGGATTTGGCCTGAAAAGCAATTAGTCTGTGCCATCTTGACTTTGGGGAGCCCCATAAAGTTGAGTTGTTTGTTTCCCTAGAGAGTGTAGGTGCCTTCTGAGAAGTTGAATGCGCGGCATCTGGAAGCTTTGAAGGTGTCGTAGCACATTGTGTCATTCTCAGTGATGTAGTGATCAGCCGCCACCAGCGTTAATTAGTTCTTTATTTAGCGGTCAAGTAGAATCTAAAGAAAAATGGACTGGAAATCCTTAAAGAACAAGCCAAAGTCCCATCAGCTAAATTGATAAAAAGGAAGCAAAACAAAAACCTAAAATTTCAAGTGTGATATTGAGTTCCCTTCTAAGGTATAGTACAAGGACATGTGTGATATAAAATTGTCTGAGGTTTTCAATGATAGATGGACATCATTGTGTAATAACCAAGCAAAAGGATAGAATATGAACAATTTTGCAGCTTGGTATTCAATTAATTCTGATTGAATATTAATGTTTTGTCCTTGTTTCTCATTCTTCATCAGGCTGGATTTTTCACCTTATCGGTTGTCTGCCTCTTTGTGAACACCATAGCCAGTGCCTTCTGTGGGATCCAGGGGAACGTGATTCACACCATGCTGCGGACAGACGCCCCCTGCACCAACCTGGAGGACTCCTGCCAGTGCACCCGGACATCCGAGGACGGCCTGGACAGGGTCTACACCTATCTCAACGTGATAGACTGCATCAGCTTCCTGCAGAATCTACAGACATATCTCTACATCCAGTGCGCCCTCAATGCCATCGGCGGGGCAGCCTCCTTCATGGTGGTCATCCTCCTGTGGCGGAGCCGCTACATGGACTTCCACTCCGGCCTGAGGTTCTACTCCTATAGTGCCGCCATCCCCAACCACCCCTGGTCGGACCCCAGTACCCCGCCCTACATGTCGCACGTTAACGCCAACGGCAATGCCAATCACCAGACTGTCGATTGCACCTTTACCTTTGAGCAGCAGAGGTGACAAAGGGCCCATGTAGATAGCTAGTTTTCTTTCTGCCATTCCACTGTGTCTTGTTTCTTACATCATCGGTACTACTAGTTTCAACTTTAGGGACTCTATCTGTTCTATGAACGACATTTGTACATTCATAAGGTCACATCTCCACAAGGTTGTTATTAGGAGATGTGGTCACGTTTTCAGAACAATGTACTGAAACCTTTATAAACATCACAAATTAGCTTGAGTAATGTCCATCTTGGTTAGATAGCAGTATGGCCATGTCAATCAGTTTCATCCCTGGGTCCATATGGGCTCCCATATATGCCTGTTAGGACTTATCTTCTGTATTAAATCATAAGAAGTTCATGTTGATCAGATTTTGTACTTTAACCATTAGAATTAATGTAAGGATATTTAAATTGTTCTAGGAACATCTACCATAAGTGCTCATGGACATTTCACTTACAATATTTACAAGAGGTGCTCCAGAACTGTATGTAGACGTAACTAATTTCACCTCGCCCTACTTCTCGTATTCGAGGAAAAGGTATGTAAAGGCCTAGAATGGATTAATTTTTGTCCCTGCACATTTTTCATTTCTGGCCTCTCAAATTTGCGGGATTAGGCATGAACTGTTTTCTCATAAAATGTCAATTCTTAAAACATCATAATTTCTTCAAATGAATCATTGTTTTGCATATTCAGTTAAATTTATTTGAAATACATATTTGTAATTGCATTTATACTTTACATTTAAATTTTTAAGAATCTCAAACGCGGTATTTCAGTCAATTTGACATCGGTCTCTCTTTTGTAAATTTGTTTCGAATTAGATCTTGGAATTAAGATATTATATCTTGATGTGCGTCACCGTAAGTGGCATCTCTTTACATCCTTTGGGAGAGGTTTTCATGGTCATCGTTTCAGGCATTTACATTATGTTGGTAGGTCAAGCAGTAGTCATGCAAGAAATACTGGGTAGTATTTCACGTTTCAGAAAAATTCTTTTATCAGGAACTGACGTAAAAGCAAATTCTCTCAGGAAATCATGTTATGTGATTTTTTTCAGGAAATATTGTTACCAAGACGATGAGACTGACTGCTCCAAATTATAATAGAATTCTATCTTACAAATTTTGTGTTTTTAAATATAATTCTTAAATTCTTTTTTTCATATTTCAATATCTATGCTATGGATTATGATATATTGTTTTGATTGTGATTAACTTGATTACTCATCCTCTGCTGTTTTGTTATATATTTCCAGTGATGGGTGTATATCTTATTTTAAGTGATTCTGTATTATGCAATATCAAGAATAGGAGAATAAACTATATTCACCTGATGAGATGTATCTGTATGAAAAAGGGTATCGAGGTATATAGTATATATCTATTTGAGAACATAATCTTACTTAGCTGATGGTTAAGTTTGTACAGCATGTACATATTTACACTTTGTAAGAACTTTAATTTGAAAGTGTCAGCCTACAATCTTATTGGATTAATTGACATTTATTGAAACTAGATATGCAATAATTTGTTAAGAGAAGAAGGTATTTGACATTTTACATATAATCTTATATCTATATTTTTTAATATTTTATCAGCTGACTAGGTTTTTTGTTTGCATTTTTATATCATGCATGAGCTAAATGAAGACTCTTTTTGATTTCATAAAAATGCAGACCCCCAAATAATTGGAGGTTTGATTGTCTTTTGTTCCAAACTTCGACATTGTGTACACTGGTACGAGGTTAACATCATTTTGTATTATCAAGGTTTCGTACATGAATCACTCACACAAAAAAAATACAACAACCTGGAAGGAAAACATGAATCGGTGTCTTAATAATGATTATTCCAACTTCAATCAATTGTTAGAATGATTTCCAGCTTTTTACTGTGGAAGGTTTATAACCTTGTTTGAGACACTGATGCCATCATGTTAGTTGATGCTTAAAGATGGCTGAATATTTTTCAGTTGTATTCTGGGTAAAGGGGGTCTTTTTCCCCCACATGCACTTGGAGTTTCTTGGGGTTACTGCTCTTGGGGTTACTACATAATTTATTATATTCCTGCATTATGAAATGTCATGTTTCTCCATTTTTCACTTAATTAGTCGCAGTAAAGAGTATGAACATAAAAGGTGATATGAATTCAGTATATACAATGTACAGTCGCAGCTTATTATATGCCTTATGTTAAGGAACTAATCATTTATGTTGTTTTTTTACCAGGTTATCATGGTGTAGAGTGCATACTAACATTCCAGTGGCAAATAGCAGAGCTTTTAAATTATCATATTATCTAGTTATGTTTGCTTTCTTCTACAGTTGCAATTCAGAATTTCAGGGATTGTTACTAAATATTTACATTTATAGCAGTTTTCGTTGATAAGTAGAATATAATTTTATGTTGTTTGAGAGGTATGTATAATACAGGATGGGTATTTAATTTATATATATATATACATATACATATATATATAATCTACTTTCATTTATGGGTAACAATGAGTTAATCAAATATATGGATGTATGATTTGAGAAGAGAATATTATGAACTTTAAAGTTTATTCTGATATTTGCATAACCAGGTGTGTGGAAATGGGTCAAATTTTAGCCCTGTACAAGTGTTGTCATATCAATGTTATCAATGTTTGATTATTCCCATTAAAGAAAGGGAATGTGGGTATAGTTATAGATCATTCTGGATTCATAGTATTCTTCCAGATGTAAACACTCCAAAATATACAAGTGTAACACAAGAGTCATCCTGGTTTGATCAAAAAGCCATCATGTCATGTGTCTCAGTTTCAAATCTGGGAGGCATAATTCCTAGTAATCTCACTCTTTTCAAAAGAATACCACATTGCAACTACAATGTACCATGTTTACGGACAGACATACCAATGCGTTTGACAAACTTTAAGTATGGACTCACACAGAAATTTCAACCGACTGATTTAGTATAATGAAACGATTCAATAGTTACTACTCCATGACTGAGGCAACATCACCAGCTTACAAGAAACACATCTTTTGCCGTCTCTGAAGATTCAACATCTCTTTTAAAAAAACATGTGAGTGGTACTATGATTATTGGCAAATGGCCACCACCAAACCTGTATGAAGTGTGATATATGCCCTCATCATTGATTAAGGGTTTTCCAATATTACAGAGTTTAAAACAGAATCGTGCCTGCAACATATTGAATGAAAATATTTGATTTAAAACAAATGAATATTGCAGTAAGATGTTTAATCATGGCTCCCGAATGTCAAGGTGTGCTTACAAACAAAGCAAATGTTTCTGATGATAACAGATTGATTGAATGGATCATTTCCTAACATAATACTGCCATATCTGGTGGACTCTCATACTTTATATTTTAGCAATAAATATACTTGATTCCCTAACATAGTCTTCTCGTCCCAATTGTGATGAAATAGTTCACTATCTATTAAAAGCCCTACCACAACTCAGCTTTTCCATTGATCGGAGAACCACATTTGCTTTGAAATTTGTGATTTTTTATCTGAACAAATTGCAACAGTATGAATTGTAGGACAGGGCTAACAATTTATATAAAATGAAATAGACACATTGTTTATTATTACAAGTCAAACACCTGTCTAACAAAGCAATACAAATGTGATATGGAGGAAAAGGTCATTTCCAGTACCAGTGTTAAAACACTATTAAGTGTAGCAATACCATCAATGATGGGACTTTACCAGAAATAATGATCAAACACAAATGCACAGTCCCATGAAAGCTTCAAGAACAAGAACTGTTAACATAATTATATTCTTCCATTTGATATTGGTACGATGAAACACAGCCGCACATTCTCAAAATTGTTAACGCTTTATAATACTCAACTTGCGCCTATCCCTTTAGCATACAATGAATAAATCATCATGAAATTTACCCATCAACGGTATGGAGATGCACATTTGACATTCCATCTTATAGATTTTGGATATAAACTCACATGGCCACCTGTCCTTAAATACTCAAGAGAAATTGAAATATTGTACATTACTGTGTGTAAGATAAGAAATTCACCTCTTCAATTTGCTAAAATTGAGAATGGTTGTAAAGAAATGTACATTCGATCTTCCTCTGGCAAAAGAAAATATGTAACATTTGCCTTCGCTGGGCCAGTGACTATCAAGACATAGGTTCACAGGAAATGAGCGTATGCCTTTTAATGTTGGTAACTACTGTTTTGCTTTGGACCTCTGACTACAGCCCAAGCAATTATAATGTTTATGTTTGGAATCAAACAACAAATAACACCATGTAAACCAAAATCCCGCCATTCTTGAAGTTAACCAAGATTGATTAATCAAGGAACATTTGTGATATACATTTTGAATAGGATGAATACAATGAATAATGCACCTAATATCATATTACTAGTAAAGATCCACAGGTTTATACCACATATGGTGAAATGGAAGTTTAAATGCCTTGTCCTAATTTGGCACTCTCCACAAAAGACTACAACATTTTTTTGAAAGAACAATTGTGGGTGGAGGGGAGGCTTTTGGCCTAAGGATTGAGGTGCCTTAACCCGATTATAACAGTTTGAAATGATTTTAACCCTCTCACTAACAGACCTTGAAAACCCCATTGGCTTACTGCACATCTCCATGCTAATAGTAATGACAGGGTTCACATGTATGCATTTCCTATAGGCACTCGTGAAAACTATTGTGGGGGCACATACAGTATGAAGGTACTGTTACCCAGTATTGTGGTATGAACCTGTTGGACCAAATTAAACCCTTTGTCTAACCAGGCAAACTACAGCCCTGTGCAATCTATGTGTATTCCATACAAACACAACAAAAAAAGCAAGTCCCCCCCCCCCCCCCTAAGCAAAATAGTATAACTTTTGATCAAAAAGGTTTTGACCAATATAAATTGGAAGGAATGTTTCTTAACTTATTGACTAACTTCCGGGTGAAAATTGCATTAATCCACCTAGTCATGCATGAGTGAGCACACATTAAAGGCAAAATTGCCACTTTTTAAAAGTCACAAGGATAGTTTTTAGATTCTGTCATATGAACATTTAATGAATTCCAGTTCTGATGCTTAATTTATGTTCTTTCATTTTTTATCATCCATTTCTGGATGCACTAACACCTATCCCAACATTTAATTCATTGTTCTGGTTGAGTGAGCACCATTTAAAAAATGCTCATCCCTCTTGAGTTTGAAACTCTTAAAACCCCTTTATTTTTGTGAAAAAATAAAACTCAAGACAAAGATGTAACATGACCTATTATTTGAACATAAGAAGTCATTTTCGTGTCATAGTTGAATGAATACACTTTAAAAATTGCATAAGAAATGCCAAAATGTACTGTTAAAATGGCATAAACAATCACCTTTGTGACTTTTGAAAAGTGACAATTTTGCCTTTAATGTGTGCTCACTCAAGCATGGCTGATTGGATTAATGTGATTTTCACACGGAAGTAAGTCAATAAGTTAAGAAACAATCCTCCCAAATTATTTTGTTCAAAACCTTTTTGATCAAAAGTTATGCTATTTTGCTTAGGGGGAACTTACTTTTTGGTTGTGTTTATATACACACATCAGTGGTACTCTATGCATGGGTTATACAGAGGAGTGACATGTTGTAATGGTTAGCATTGGTATAGGGGGGCCTGCACTTGTGGCAGAACCGACATGTGGTTACAACAGATACCATTCTCGTTTGAATTGTTTCAAAAGTTGTGAAAACAAGCAAGACGTACCAGTGATGTGATGACGTCACAAGTTCTGCCATGAGTCTGGGTCCGTATTCATTACTACGACTGCCTTTAAGCAGACATTTCAGTAGTCTCTTAACATGTAATAATAATGCCAAATGAGTTTTAGAACGTGCCTTAGAATGACCGTGAGACCACGCTACACTGATGGACCATTTATGCAAACAATATATCGGTAGACAATATGAGTGTTTCTATCTAGCACTGTACATTCACTGTCGCTATAAAGTGACCATGCGTGGGACATGTTCCATGCATGTACAGCTACAATGTTTGGCGATATATTCTCACAGTAACACTTACCCTAACCCCAACCCATTCTTCTACAGTGCTTTGTTTTAACCCTTACTACATGAACATGAAGTAACAGATGACGACCTACTTTTGTTTATTTGATGACACACTAATGGTGCATGTACAATTCTCGCCATCTGATAGAAATGACATAAGCGGGGATAAGAAAAATACTTCTTTTGATTGCTTGTTCATCACTACACGTAGAGTGTATCAATTTGTATTCTATAGAATTATAATACAGGTACATTCATGATTCTGTTTTGTTTTTGTTGAAAAGCAAAGGAACAAACCATGAAACAAAATATGTTGAACAAATCATTTGAAACACATCAACATTTGAACAAGTAATGTTATTTATGAATACAAATGATACTCAGTATTCCTAAACGGTGTTATAAATGGGGGACTTATTTCATACAGGCAGTGTTGCATATAGCTTTTCAAGCATTGTAACTTGGAATTGATTGTAACAACCACGGAGTTAGCTTTTGAGCTCTGGGCACGAAGACTGCCATCTTGGTGGAAATGATACAATGAGTGCAATGGTATTGTGCGTCTTGGCGCAGTGTCATTTTGGTATCAGAAGCCATACACACCACACATTGAAACACTTAATCAATATTCGGCTCAAAAGTGCCTGTCATAATATTGACCTAAAGGTAGTGATTGTTTGCATGGGAACACACACGAACCAAAGGATATCACATGATAGAATTCAACAAAATGGTCACTGACATGAAAGGGGAGCGAGGGAATCGGATCAATAGTTTTAAACGGAGCTGAGGGGGTGGGGATATTAGGCAAATTTTGAGAAAAGTAAGAATATGACATTGGTAAACGTTTGGAGAAAGATGATATGAGTTAAAATTGGCATAGTGGCCATGAAACCCGCTGAAAGCAATGTGAGACACACCCCCTTAAACATATTGCTACTGAGATTCTAGCATTGTAAATACCCATGGTGGCATTTTCAATCATATGCAAATAAGTTGCTGATGCTGGCTATCTATCTTGGTTTGGAATATTTCTTATAAAGAACAACTTCCAACGGGTTAGTTTTGAGGTATGAGGGGAGAGGGAGAGGGAAAAGAGGGTCATATTTCGGAAGGATAACTCGTTGCAGTGCAAATAGTTTATGCGATTGGAGCCTACAGGGTAGAAAGATGAGATCAAACGCATCGCTTTGCCAATTAGCAACCCCTGTAGCGCACAAGAGCTCTTGAAGGTCAGCAGAATTAGAGATTCAAGTACGGTAAACCAGAATCTAGCCACAGGGGCCTAGTCGCCGCTTAGATTTGCATGTTTCACCACAGGTGGGTAGTTTTCTCCAAGGATCAATATTTGTGTTATACCCACGAGAACAAAAATACAGAATTCATTAGGATTTGGTTTTTGCGATAAAGACACAGATTCAAGCTGTGCGGAAGCGTACTCGGGCGCTTTGACACCACCTGTTGCCCGACATAGTATGTATAGTAATGGGTAGTGGTGTTTGAGGGCGGTTAGAGCTATAACGTCACTCTCGGATCGGTCGGAAATAGGATCTATTAAAGCATGAAAGAGCGAGATGGGGTGGGGAGGGGGGGGGGGGGTGCTGGGGGTAGATAGATTCGTTGAGTTAGAAACCGCCAATCTCTATTAGGTTTCATAGCAGGTAAACGCCATGAAACAGACCTACGGGATTGTGGACAGGGGGAAATTGTGATGTTTCAGAGTATGTCTATGGATCGTTTACATTTCTATCTCTCTCGTCGCTCAAGAGTGGTTTGCGATTGGGGAAGTTGAGTCGACTTTCTCTTTCAATTGCGCGAATGCACAAGACTGTGTGTGTGTTTTATTTCCTCTAAATCATGAGTATTTGACGGGTATTGCACATCCGAATTCTTGATTGACCCCCTATGTTCCTTCTGTCTTGTAACATAGTGTTTATTGTCTTCTACCGACAAAGAACAAAATTATGTTTTACTTGTGTTCTTTTTACAGTTCAGTTATATATTTACAATATTGAATAGCCAGTTAGTTTTCTGCCAATTTGGAACTTTTGAAATGGATTGTATTGGTATTGCTACGGGAAGAAAAAAATAAAAATTCCTTTATAAACTTATCATTTTCGTGAGGGGGGTTTTCTTCCTGGATTTCAAAAATGTTTGTATGGTGGATATGAACAGGGTTGAGTGTAAAGAGGAACAGAAAGAGCAATGTGTGTGTGTGTGTGTGTGTGTGTGTGTGTGTGTGTGTGTGTGTGTATGTGTTTGTGTGAGATAGAGAGTGAAAAAGGTGAGAGATAGTGAGAGAGATGGATAGAAGGAGGGGGTGAGAAAAGGTACGGATGGGGTGGAAGGAAAATAATGAGATTTGGCTGGAACTGAGAAAAGGAGAGGGTGACGATAAAAGGAAAAGAAAGGGAGAATGTGAGCGCCTATTCGTATTTGTGTGTGTATATGCGCATGTGTGTGTGTGGGGGGGGGGGGGGTGGGTGTGTGTGTTTATGTGTGTGTGTGGGGATGGGTGTGTGTGTGGGTGTATGTGTGGGTGTATTTGCGTGTGTTTGTGGGTGTCAGAGTGTGTCTGTGCTTGTGTTATTTGGGGTTGAGCGTGAGAACGACAAGGCATTATGTTGATCTTAATGATTGCAAAAAAAAACGGCCGGATGGTACAGTATGTTAACAATCTCGGTATTTCAACACGTGTTCTCTTCGTGTTTTCGTTAAAATACAGGAAAGCTACATTCAGTACCAAGTGCGGCCAGAGCCATCTATACACAGAGTTTGGCCAACTCGGTTCCAATAGGTAACAGCGTGGCGCATGTTGCTTTGTTGGGCAATCAGATAACATGATACTATGCGCCATGTTGTTACCTATTCAACCGAGTTGTGTGTAGATGGATCTGAGCACGGCTAGAGCACCTTGGTACTCTAGATATGGCTATCAAATGGCGCCCTCTATTCAAATACATGGAAACGTTTATCCGAAAGAAATACAAAATATGAATACATGGATGAATTTGATTTGACACCTTTTCTGGAAGTATATTATATGGAAGGTACTTGTTTACTCATCAGTTGCACGTATCAACATGAATCTAACATTAGCATTCCACTAGCATCAGCATTCATTTTTGGTCTTCAAACTATTATTTTCTTTGTAAATATGGGTGTTTTGTAGCTGAAGTGCGCGTTTGCACATATGAATATAATGTAACTGATTGTAATTACATACTGTTTCTTATCATAAATGTACTGAAGAAGAAAATCCCCAAATTGAGGCAGAAAAGCAAACGACATTTCGTGTACCTCTCCATTCTATTTTGGCATGTATTCCGTAGTTTTCGTATGAGCAATTAGGAGGGAAATGACAACTGGGGACATATTCACACAATGTCGCTCACTTAGGCCTATATTCATAACGGTGGGTTGACGTAGACCGTGTACTTAATGTCGACTCATTTAATGGGACGCAAAATAAATCATCTGATACTGTCACAAAATCATGATTGCAGTGCATGATTTTAATTTTTGATGTAATTATCATGTGGACAAAATTAATCACCACAGTCATTCCGATGACAAAATCAATGAAATTGAATCAATAATAATGTTTCACTGAGGTTTTTTTTTTATTTGGCTTTCTATAGTCCAACCTGTCCAGAATATGGGATTTAGTAGCTAGCCAAGAATGTACTAGTACTCATAACGTTCCATCAACACCAATACTAAGGAACTAGGTTTAGTAAGTAACTAAATCATATACATGCCTTTCTAGTCACCGACCGACTTAGTAAGGTGTCACTATGTCAATAATGGCCCGTAATGTGGTACAGCGATACACGATTGTTGTGCATCTGTCTTCACAGTGTTATCGCCACTATGGTTAGACATTCACCCACTCCCGAAAATGTCACACTTCCTTTGACATTTGGATGCCACCCACAAAGTCTAGATTTTGAAGAGCAATTATTTCTGGCGAGGAGACGAAAAGAAGACTCGTTTTTTTCTTAGCAAAGCGTCTCGTGGTATTAAATGCCGAGAGGCTCCATGTTCTCGAGAGATCGGAGCGAGCTCTCCTCTACTTTCTCTCCATCTTCTCCCCTGCACATTTGGGCGAATTAAGCAGGAGATAACACCGAGAACCCGCCCACTCGCTCCAGTGACCCGTGCTGGAAGCCGTGAGCTGTCTTGGTGAAGGGAACGGCCAATGGACGTTAAAGGCGGTGAAGTAGGCTCTTGTTTCAATTCAATGCAGAAATATTGTGATATTTTGATACGCAAGCCGCTCGCAAAGGCAAGGTGGGAACGATTTAATTCGTCACCTCTAGACTCTATCTTCCACGCATTTATCGCTTAATATTCTTTATATTCTCTATAACACCACCTCCTCACTCTCTCTCTCTCTCTCTCTCTCTCTCCCTCTCTCACACACACACACACAAACACACTTTCCATACCTATCTTTCACATACCATATTGCTTTGCTTTCTCTATTCTTTGAGTTTATGATTGTTCATGTTTGTATGTACCATACAATTATCTCTCTCTGTCTCCCTCCCTCCCCTTTCTTCCACTCTCCCTCACTCGTTCACTCTCTATCTCCCTCCCGCTCTCTGTTTCCCACTCATTATCTTCATTATTTCACTTTTCTTTCTCTCCATCTCTTTTACGAGTTTTCCCTGATCCCCTCTATTTCTCTCTCTCTCTCTCTCTCTCTCTCTCTCTCTCTCTCTCTCTCACTCTATTTCATCCGCATGTGTGTTTTAAATATTTAGTCCCACGTGCTTTAAGTGAGTTAGATCTTATTAAGACAATAACCTCCTTTCGTACCGCTTAATGTCGATACTAATGAAATAATTAGTCTTGTAATCAGTTGCATTCCTGGTTCAAAGATCCAACTCTAGGCGTGGGTGGCATTTCCACAACTTGTTCATTATTTCGTTTTGTGGCGAAAACCGCGCACGCACGCGCACACGCATATGCACAGCCCACGCATACACAATACACTCCTCTCTCTCTCTCTCTCTCTCACTCTCTCACTTTCTCTTTCTCTTGTGGCTTTCAATTAGGTCATTCACCGCTTGTGTGTGTTTCGTGCATGTGAATATTGTTTGTATATTTATTTATAGTATACTATAGAGTAGATGTGAACCTTAAAAAAAAGACCGTTAAAGGGAGATAAGCATGTGGTCTTTGTGTACGAGGTACTTTCATACAGGCTTAAGGAGAAGCATTGCTCAAGGGGTACAACAAATGTGATTGATATCTCTTTACAGGTGCTGAGGTTTCACCACGTCATAATAATCTCTTTTATATCTAAAATTTACTACTTTTTCCCCATTTTCAAAAAAGCAGGTGGTAAAAGTAAAAAAAAATACTTTCCTTTTTCACTACATTTCACAAAAATTGATATTGCATGTATGTCAATACCAAACGGTTATTTATATTTTGCTGTCTGATACTTGTAATCTGAAGCTGACTGCATATCATAACAAAGCAGACGGGGCTGTACATCAGTTTACAAAGTTTTGTTTTCAATAATTTTTCCATTTTCTATAGAGTACCGAGGTGTGACGTCATATGAGCATGCTGTCAAGACCACTGGTTCTAAACTCAAATAGCGGTGATCACGGCTGCATGGGATACTCATTGGGAGTGTCCGACACTAGCCCGCTAGACAATGTCGGACCACTCAAACTATCACCTGAGTGGTGTTATTTATAACTAGAAACCAGCATTTAAATGAATATGACGACACCACTTCGGTATTAAATCTGTAGTCAGATAGCTAGGATCAGAAATACACCTAATAAAACAAATTTGGCCGAACCGAACTACAAGTTTAAGCACCGTGACGATTTCAACCACATGCCCACACAATAGACGGTATTACAAAAGTGCAATTAGTCCTATCCACTACCTTTCCCACATGCCGTCGTCATAAAGCTAAAACTAATTAGTCCAAAAGGTCTAAGAGGAAGGAGGTTTTATTTTTATGTTGAAGCCACAGGCGCCTCCGCCCCTTACCTACGTGCATGTACAACAGGGTCGGGGGACTGGGGGGTCATTAAATGTGATGGACGATGCACAACGGGGCTGACAGCTTTGCATACCACCAGCCAACCAAGGGAAACAATGGTGGTGGGGAGGGATCATCAAAGGAGGAAAAATGAGGTAATCGTCCAAGTGTCACTTTCAAAATTGCGCTCATCCATCACCGTGACAATGGCAGCGGGCAGCGCGGGTCAGTTCTGCTCCAGCTACGGCCTGATGGATGAGGTTGACTCTAGAGGCATGCCGTGAAACTGGCTCCCCCATCTCTCTCGGCCTTCCACCGCTCCCCAGCCGCATCTTGTGTCGATTGTTTGACTTGTGTCGCCCCGCTTTGTTTATAAATCCAAAAGTCGCCCAAAGTCATGTCTGTAACTTGTCAATGAGGCATCAATCGCGTTTTTAAACACAAGTGTACACATGTTCTCTATCCTAATTTGTATGTCACCCCAAGCAAGATTTTTTTTCTACTGCGTTCTTGTACACATACTGACCCAATCTCACTCTACCATCCATTTTCTGCGAATTGGCATTCCCATGCTTTTATGACAATGTTCCCTTTTGAACGCACATACCTCCTCGTATCACACAAGTAAATCGCTACAATTGTTCTCTTCCCTGAATTTTACTCTCGATTTTAGTACACTATCAGTACTATTTACTTTGTGATAAAGTCTATATTCCATATATGCCTACCCGCCTATTTCCAACTAGGAACTTCCACTTCTTATCAGTACAGTACATCACACACAATATGTGTCAACTTCACATTCACTTTTGATAACTAGATTTTAACTTCTTCTGACGATTGAGTTGGCGTAACACATCATAGTAGATGGCGCTGTTGCAGAAGAACGGTCTGAGAATATGGAGAGAGAGGGTGTGTGTTGATAATTCAGCCACATTCGATCCGTAATGTGGATTGCTTCCCTAATCCTGCTACCGAGTGAACTCCATGAAGTCAAGGGATGTATAATGGATTTCCCCCCAGATGGATGTAAGTGGCTACATGGTCACTTATGAATGTTGCAGAAATGGACTGCCAGATGGCCTTTAAAGTAATAGTAATTGAGTTAGAAGAACAACGAAACCAAACCAAAAAGATATGACAACCACTATCACTGACCACTATTACTGATTGAGCTCTATTTCATTTCATGCAATATAAATGATTTAGTCTGCAAATGGAATGGAGCTACTTTACATTTGAACCATGATTTTTCACTATTTGTTATACTTTGTGATGAAGAAAACATTTTGACATTATTGAAAAATAAAAAAACAACAACTTTACCCCTCGAATGAAGCTGAAAAGTACATACCATCAAGCGATCAAGGATGTCGATATTTTTAGCAGCAGGTTTTGTGTAATTATTTGGATTGTTACTCTTCTAGGAATGCTTAAAAAGATATACTAATACACTTTTGGACAAATTTGAACCTAAAAATAGTATGTATCAGATAATTAATTCAGAACACAACAATGCTGCTTGTGGATCACACATGTCAACCCACAAGCATACCATGGGCATTGTTATGTTCTGAGTTTAATATCTCATACACACACATTTTTATGTCGCATTTTCATTTGATGCGCTTTATTGACCTGAATTGAACTTTATTGCTATAACATTTAAAACCAGTAGCATTTGTGTTTAAACAGTAAAATATGATATATAGACAGATGAGGTCATGAAAGTAGAGGACAAAATGTGTGTGCAAATAGATATGAAGCTTTATTTAGCAAGGTCACCATCCACAACATTAAATGGTAGTCCAGAAATGAAACTGTACCCGGAAAAGCCGATGAGGCTTACAGTGGACATGGTGGACTGGATTTGTAACATCTGTTAAAAGAAAATAGAAGGATATCGTTACATCGGTTCTATGAAAGGTCATAAAGGCGAGATAAATTAGCACAAGATTCAAGACTCAAGATTAACTTTATTTCCAATAAGAAAATCGTAAAATAATGTACACAAATGATAAAGAAACTTGACAAAGGAGATAAGTGATACATTTTACAAAGTGTAATACATGAAGTACGTGATTAGTAATTCATATTTTATAGAATGGAAAATGGACTGAAATGAAAATCTTCATGGCTTGAAAAAATTATTCTGCCCAGTATTGTATAAGGCATAAAATGGTTGATTTGTAGGCTATGTATAACACTTTTAATGCAGAAATATGAATAGCTACGGTAAAGTAATCCTAAGTTTACGCCCCCTCACTCTAAACCGCCCCTTTCCTAACCCTAGTTACAGATCGTCCATTGATTACAGCTTTAGTATATCTCAATTTCTATTAATCGATGAATAAAAAACATGAATTGAACTAAAAGCGTAGGCCTATACCTATTTTAAAATTAAATAGACGTGAGAAGCAACTTCTTTTTTTTCGTTACACAAGAGATAACATTCGCTAATTGCAAATTCCAATTGCGATGTCCATCATGACTCCGAAAAACTTTGTACTGTACTTGCGCTTTATTTGGCAATTGCAATTGCTAATCTTAATATCACATTCATTATCATCTATGACAGATCTTGGTCCCTTGGAAATTGTGTAGTTAGTCTTAGATATTACAGTCTTAGTGCAGAGATATTGTTTGCAATCAAACCCTTTTTAAAGCTTATGTCATTCGTTATTTACATTACTCATTGATCGAAATCTTTATGTGAATACATTGTTTCGTATCGTCAGCAAAGATTATATACGACAGCTCAGAAGAAGCATTATAATGTCAGTGATGAAGACGATGAAAGCAAGGGACCTAGAATTGATCCTTGGGGTATACTGCGTTGTAGTATTAAAAAATCAGATTGCTCACAATCAACTTGAATCTGACACATAATCCTGAAACTTTCTCAATGGTATACCCCGTATTTCATACCGTTGTATTTTGTACAGGTGTATAACAAAATTATTATGACTAAGTGTGTCAAACGCCTTCGTTATATCGCAGAATAAACCGTTTCGGTGCAAGGTAATGCGTTATTCTATCGTACAAATGAAGGATAGCTAAATCGGTTGAATGATTTTTACGAGAACCATATTGGTTTGTGCAGAGTAAATCATGTTTTGTTAGAAATGCATACAATTGGGTTTACTTGTTCCAGTACCTTTGAAATGCTGGGTAATATGGATATCATCTTTCACACTGCTCCGTATGATAATCCATTAAAAAGTTGCTGGAAACGTTACTTTAAGATATTTTTATTTCAGAAAAGTAACATGACAATGTGCCCAGCCGCGCCCAACTAGTATTTTCATTTAGAAAAATATTAAATTTCGTGTTCGCTTGTCCTTGTAAACTACATAACCATCACCTCGTGACAAAACTACCAGTTAATCAGCGAAACCGCATGTATGTTTAGGAATATGCATGACCTAATGTAAAATCCAGGTGGACATGACGCATTCGCATATGCATCATACTGTTAAGAGCAGCTGCCAGTCATGAATATTACGGCATTAAACCTCGTTCAAAGGGATGGATATCCATCTCTTTAAACTTCCGTGGTTTGGTCGCGATGCGCATGCTCCGGTGCTGCGAATATAATTTTGAGGATATATGGCATCAAAGTAAGTGTGAAGTAGCCATTTAGTAGTCATTAGTGCATCATTTTGTTAACATTTTGTCTTGAAATGTATGTTCGGGAAGAATGGGCGCACCATCATACCTTGTTGGTACGTGTGCTCCATAAAATAACTCGCGTTGCATCAGTTAGGCGCGTAAGAGTTATGTCTCCTTTGGTATGCTTTACTCGTTAAGCTTGACACGATATTTGTTAATATTGACAATTATCTATACACTTTCAAAATCGTCGATTGAAATTGCTGTCCAATTATATTTTGCACTACATGCCACACGGAAGACTTCTTTGAAATATCAATTTGATTCATGCGCACATATTCACAGTCCTAGCTGACTGTCTTTTACGTCATGCTCACTTGGCAGATTTTGTCGTTGTTGAGAAGAATTAGCGCACTTATTTAGGCGTCTGAACACTGGAAAGAAAAACACTTCATTTTAATATCAGTGTTAGAATCTCGGCTTTTCTGGCTGTGTGAAAGGAGCTTCTACGAACTCGGGTTCTCTCTAGTCGTACTGCCGCTGCTAAGTTTCCTCACGACTATAGCGTCAAAACTCAGGCGCACGATGACGCGCCCGTGCGCGCGCCGTTTGGAACGATACGCCAACTGTTTCATCAGTCGTTCACGGTCCGACCCCGTCAGCGTCTGGTAGACCTGCGCGGCGTTGGTGAGGCAGATGAAGTCGAGGAGAAGCCTACCGCCCTTGGAGTAGGCCTTGAAGCACTCAGTGATGTCGAGATGGTAGATGACGTTTTCCAGGTCGTAGTTGAGGCCCATACGACGCAGGACTCGAGTGACGTCCTCGCTGTATCGCTTCTTGTTCTTGGTCGTCTGCTTGCAGCGCTTCGGCTCCAGGTCCAGGAATGACTTGTACAGATCGTTGTTTTCTGAAACGAAATATTGAGGAATTACCACAATTTGAAAGTCCAGTTCTGGAATGCAACATAATACAGAAAACATCAAAGGTTCATGACCTAGTTTCGAATTTGCATCCGAAAAGGTATATCTTCGGAACAGTTTTGGTAAAACATTCAAATCTTGTTATTCGTTGTCCGATTTTCATAAACTAATTTTACTCTGCTTCTGCGATTTTTCTCCCCATATCAAAAGTAACTCGTCTTTGGATATGAGCTCTCCTAATTAGGTGGTTTTAATGGTACGTACAAGTTAAACGTTTGGTGAGTATTAAGAGTTGCGTTTGAAATAAGCTGTTTGAAATAAGCTTTTTTCACAAATGTTAAATTTTTACTACTATGCAATCCCATTATGTTTATCGTTCATATTTGTTTTATTCATGTGATTTTGTGATTTCTGATCATAGCTGAGCTATGTCTAATGTACTACGAAAGTCTCTATTGAAACGTCTCCGTAATACTACTGTCACACATTGACGGTCTGACACAGGCGGCTTAGCGTAGGTAGAGGAGTGGGGGGGGGGGGGGGGGCTGTACCAAGCAATGCATTTGAGAAAAGTTTGTCGGCACAATATACATGTTTAATGTAAATAATGAGGTGCTCCAACCAAAAGGTTTCCTCTGCCGACAAAATAGGCCTTGTGGTGACAACTTTTTTTTTTCTGAAGCCGACATAACGATCCTTAAATGACGACAAAATACGAACAGAAAAATTGTACCCATTATTTTCATCTTATGTGATTTTTATTTGGTCCAGATCATTGCAAACTTACTTTTGGATGCTATAGTAATGAGCAGCACTCCTCCCACGTGTAGCATCATGTAGTAGTTGCTAATCGTGGTCTCAATGTCACGCGTGTGATACAGCATCTGTAGCATGTGAACCAAGTGCACTTTTGGAAAGGCGCCATCTGCGGTGAGCTGTTTCATAGTCGCCTATCCAAAATGATGAAAAGACGAAAACAGACAACTAAACATTTACACGGACGACAGTATTTAATATCAACCGCAACTATTAATCGCAACTCTTGTGGATTAAACGCATCTTTGCAATTTGCTTATGATCTAAAGGAACTTGCGTTTTATTATGACTCTCTTTGTGCAATGCGCGACAAATATTAAACGCAAGTTGCGTTTAATTTGCGTTTAATCTGAGGTGCATTTAATCATAACTTTACTTTAGAGCATGACGTCCCCAGCTGGTCGGTTGCATATGTGATGCACAATATGCATTGTTGTAATTCTGAATTTATTATCAGATAAACACAAATTTTTCCCAAACTGAAATTCTCATTGTATATTTAAAAGATTATTATAAATACAAATCTTGATGAATTTTAATGTCACGAAACGTACTTGTAAAAAATGACACTCTTAGACTTTATAATGTCCACTCTTCGGCGTAATTTGTGCAACAGACTAGGCTCTAATCCATCTGACTGCCCTGGATCCAAAAAAATAGGTGATCCAGGGCAGTCGGAGGGATTAGGTGGCCTAGTCTGTATTACCAGACATAGTTTTTAACAGACTTAATTGTGACCATGCTCTCCTCAGCCTAATAACTAGGCTACTCCGAACCCTCTGAGTTTACATTTTCGGAGGGCCGAAAAGTACTAACCGT
Source organism: Arbacia lixula (assembly GCA_963669155.1). Lineage (NCBI taxonomy): Eukaryota > Metazoa > Echinodermata > Echinoidea > Arbacioida > Arbaciidae > Arbacia > Arbacia lixula. The sequence continues at coordinate 20,584,025 of OZ022576.1, read as the reverse complement.
GACGTCAGGGGCGGATAGTACTTTTCAAGAAGCGTCAATGTCCGCGCATCCCTGTTGTAAGACGTACGATATACGCGATAATTGTTTTTGAACTGCTTTTTTTTTTTTTTGCGTTTTAGCGGGCAGCAGAATTGTGCGCACGGGGAACTTTCACGGTGTTGCGACCGAGGTGCGATATGAATTCCCGTTGTTTTGCTCGAGCCGCAGAAAAAAAAAAAAGTGGTTTTTTTCCGTAGTTACAAGAGGGATCTTTGGGAGTTGCGATATTTTGCTTCCAGCTTGGCCCATCATAAAGTCCCGATGAGGGTTATAACACAAATATAAACCGCCTTCAGCTCGAGACACCAGTGAAATCTATCCGCATTCGGGGCCTTCGATTATACTACACTCTGAGGAGTACAATCGAAGTCACCTCATGCGGATAAATTTCACTGGCTTCTCTCGCGGTTGTATATTGCGTACATGTACTAGTCACGGAAGAGTTATGACTCTTACCTGTATCTAGTGATTCGGATGATAGACCATTTTCGTTATTTATGCAAATGTTATTCACCTCGTTCAAACAATGCATTGCTAAAGCTCTGGTCACAAGCCCAAAAAGTAGCCTGCTTTGTTTGTTTGTAAGTTTGTAGCCAATTTCGCTCGGGCACCGCTTGTCTTTAGGGCATCGCTCGGTCACCGCTGAATTTTTGGTTTAAATGTCTTAATTTCTGAATCAATTGTGTTCAGACATGGTACAAATGAGCCTTGGGTAATACCACCTGTTTGTTGATGAAGATGATGAGGTCAAAGGTCATCCTAGGGACAAAACGTCAAATGATATGAGGCCATTCGCGTTATTTTTCTTCAAGTTTTGGATTAACTTGCTCTCCTTTTTTTAATTTCTATATTAACTTTGTTTATACTTTGTACAAATAAACCTCGCAAAATCAGGCGAGACTTGTGGTTTGGTAACCACCTTGTTTTAATATTCTTGGTCTCATATACAAACAACCATAATGTACGAATTCTGAATAGCCAAACAGTAAACATGTAGGTTATTATAAGTGAGAATCTAAAAGCCTTTTTAAAGAATATCACTTAATGAAAAAGCACAAAATTGGCGCCCCAAAATGTCTTCCATCAAGTAGATATGTAAATTATAGAGCTTAATTCGATTTAAAAATATTAAGTTAGTGTCGATTAAAGGTGCAAAACTTTTTTGCAACAAACACTTTTCAAATATCTACCATGCCGTTCACAATAAAAAAAATGTAGTAGGATGTACGGGAAAGTTACACAGTATATTAGCGCTCTATTGCAAAACGAAGGGGTGTCTTTGTTTACATGGGAATGAAACCATTAAAAGTAGTTGACTTGCATTGGAGCAGAACAATGAGATAAATATGCAGAACAGAAACACCATATCAAAAGGAAGTTACTTGCGTTAAAAAGATTAACCACTATAAGTTTGCTCTCTGAATCTAAGGAAGTATAAAGCTGCCCTGTGTGTTTCCTGTTTACGCATGGTACACAAGAAAAATGACAATTCCAATTAAAGAGTACGATATTTCGGACCAATGGAGTTTCCTCATGAAGATTAGTAATGATGAATCAGTGTTAGTAATCATTACATTTAAACAATCACAACTTCCCTAAAAATAGGTTGGATTGGTTCAAACGTTGTCCACTCTGTTGTTTCTGATTGTTCCGCTTGTATTCAATTTATTGCATGTTCATGGCTTTACAGACATTAAGCAAGTCTCGTGGTGGTGACTTTGACACGCATTCTTATTAGGTGGTCTTTATTTGTTAAAACTGTATCGTCATGGGTAATTCCCTTTGGTTTAGTCTTTGTGGGTGGGCCTTAGGAATTGGAAGTGTATATCAAGGGTGATGAATCAGATAAGTTATAACGGTATTTCCACGGAGCCTTCTAGACAGTTCCTCCCTAAACCAAAGAGGTGAATGCACTCAGCAGTTACACAATTGTCTATTTTCCCCTTTATTTTCATATTTCTCTCGAAATAAATGAACATAAACTACATAATACCTTTATCAAAGGTTAAGGGTAGAAGTACATGCTATCTTAGAATCAAGCTAAAATCGAATTAGAAAATGTTAACATTGAATGACAAAATCGGCATCCGCACCTGCATAGGCGCTAATTAATTTCCTTGATTGATATGATGGATAAAGCTTCACAATTTCGGGTAAAACCTAAATCAAAATGTAGGTTTAATGCTAAATGTATGTTCAGTACCAAACAATGTATTTTTAGGCTACTAAATCTTTGTATTGACACATATATCATACATCTTCTTAGAATTGCTCGACCCATTGGCGGATCTAGGGGGATCTCCCCCCCCCCCCCCACCCCCCCCCCCACCCTCCTTGGAAAAAAGCTAGACCCTCTACTGCGGCCTCGAAACTCCTTGTCATCAATGTTTTGCATGGTCGTGCGATGTCAAATATTGAATATTTCCGTCTGAAAGTGACATGCCCCGGCTCACAAAGCTTATTTAGAAAAAAAATTACTTTCCTGAGTAATTTTACGAGAAATTAATATATTAACAGTGACTTACACTCCTTAATCAGATTCTTAAAAAAAATTGTTACATCTTCGGAGACAATAAAGGCCCCCTTATATTAGATTCCATGCGGAGTTTATGCATACTAAATTAATGTAACCAAGCTGTAATTTGCTTAAGAAAAATTGTGCATAAAGATTTACAGTCTGCAATAAATTTAAACATGATTTACCTCGTACAGTCTTAGATGCTGTTCATTCTCTACATTTAGCGTATTTTCTTCATTCCTAATTTGTATAGATACTGAAAAACAATTTTTATCTGATTTCGTTATCTTGCATAAATATGTTGAATAAATAATTATAAGAAGAAACGAATTTTTAATTTTCCAGCTTCAAAATATCCGTTCATACACTGGGATGTGTCATACAGCGCCAACATTGCCTTCAAAACAAAACAAATAATTTACCTCGAAGACCTCGGTGGTGGTTTGGATCCAGTCAAAGTGGAGCGCTCTGAGACGGTCGTCACCCTCTATCCTCTCCTTGAACCTGAGTAGTTCTGCTTCATTGGGCTCGATGGCGACTTCCTCCACGAACGTGCTCCAAGAAAAGACCTCACGCAGTATCTGGGCGTCCATGATGCCTGTCAGACAGAAAATATTGATTGATTGATTAATCGATTCATTGCCTGATGGCGACTTCCTCCACGAACGTGCTCCAAGAAAAGACCTCACGCAGTATCTGGGCGTCCATGATACCTGTCAGGCAGAAAATATTGATTGAGTGATACATTCACTAATTGCATGATTGCTTTACCCATCGATTGATTGGTTTGTTTATTATTTGATCAATGGTAATCTCCTGGACCAAAGTAATCAAAGAGAGCACCACAAACAGAATCCGAGTATCCATGGTTCCTGTCAAAGCATTTGCTTCTTGAGTAATATAGGGTTATCTCCTGGACGAACGAGTTAAGGGACAAGACCTCACGCAGAATATGGGTGTCCATGATTCCTGTCGGGTAGAAAAATAAATGATCAAATAGTGTGATTAACCGATTGGATATCTAGGTACTTGTCTCAAGTGACTATTCATTAAAGGCAAGGTGTTGATCGATTGGCTAATCTTGGTTTGAATAAGTAGGAATTCCTATTGTACGTTTCCGACGTACTGAAAGCTTCTTCAAATTCCACAATGCAAATTTTACACATATTCCATCAGAGGAAGAAATGTGTCAGATTATTAAAGGGTAAAAAAATGTGTAAGTCTGTTAATTGCATATATTCCCTGGCTTATTACAATTCACAATGTGTATAGACCATGTAGACAGGACGTCTTCAAATAGGCACTATTCACAAGAGATTGGTAAAACGCTCTGTCCATGCGTGTTCAATGTGTGTGTGTGACATTTCCTCGACCACCAGTATTGACGATCTATGCAATGCAAAATACCCAATGCGAGAATTTCATCATCCTTTTGTCATTAAATGTAATGATACACATGATTTTACATTTTCAGTGCAAATGTGGACTCGTCAATTGGTTGAGGTATATACGTACCATTGCCGCAGCCCACCCCGATGACTCTGACCGGGTTGTCGGGGGAAGTGCTGCTGATGGGAAGGAGATTGAGGATGTTAGGGCATCTAGTCCGGATCCACTCAAGCATGACGAGCTCCTGGTCGCAGCAACGGATGAATTCGTTGAGGGCATCGAGGTAGTGGTCTTCGTTCACCCTTCTTCCATCTCGACGACAGGTCAGCTACAGGTAGGCACAGATCTTTGCATGATTATATACATAATGATTTGAGAATTTGACATGTGGCCGATGGGAAAATGATATGAAATGAATACTGAGTGCTCACTTCATATCATTTTCCGACCGTCTTCATGGAGTCCACGCCAAACACGATTGGGGAGGCTTGTTGATCATGTCTGGACTGACCAAGCCGCACCAAGCCGACTCTGCATGCTAGTCCACGGTGCTCGCTAACCGTTTCCTAGCGGCCAAGCTACCTTTTATTTTTATGCCTGAGAGTTGATCAGATTGCTCCTTCGGGGGATACAGGATGCATTGCACTCACTACGTACATGGTCTTTTGTTACGAGGACAAAATTCAAAAGGAACCCTTTGAAATTTTGTTCGCATAACAAAAGATCATTTACATAGTGACCCACATCAGTCAACATGGCTGTAGCTCGTGCAATATATTCCGGTATTACCCTCAAGGCCATTCGATACTCTAAATACGAAATCGATTATTAATCAGTCTGTGCTGCACTGTTGTATATTGCCTGGACATGTTCTGGTAAATAATTACCAATGTTTATCATTATAGAATGCTTATGTTAAATCGTGTGAGTCATGGAAAAGCACCACTTTTAGTTGCACAAACGACAAATGAATGGGTCTAGATCTATACGTTTTCTTTTATCCCTAATGTCTTATGCCCAGTTGTATTTGGAAAGTACTTAATACATTACTTCCGTGTAGTTACAGGACTCTAATATATATCAAATTACTGCAATGCGAAAAAATCCCTGTTTAAAACCATTCATGGCCATGTTTATCCAGGACGCGGAAACATGTCACACGTGCACTTACGAAAAAAAAAAGTGTAAGGTGCAACGTTTAGTGCAGGGTATACACATAATTCTGTCTCACATTCCAGAATGCACAATCACGTTCATGTAAAACAAACACAAACAGTACTGTTGTTTGAATCAAATAGCAAATCAGAATAACCGACACGGTTCAAATCTATGATGGTCAATATTGCGATGTAACACCTCTTTGTAAATAGATGCATCTCAAATACTAATTTGGACTCGGGAATCGGGGCATGTCGCTCGTGCATATATAAAAAAATAAATACATGTGGTCGATATCCAGTATCATTCAAAACATAATAATTTATGAGATCGTGTTACATTTACGTGTTTACTCCTTTGATTTTGCACGTACAGTAGAATGTTGATAGGTGATCAAAAAGGGAGTATCAAATTTATCATTAACATCAAATCTTGAATCCTACCGATTTTACCACAATTTAACACGTAACTACATAGGACCTGGGAACATGACACCCATGCATTTTCCCCAAAGATTTTAGGATAGATAGGATAGATATGAAAAGATCCGCATGACATATTTTACAAGTTCGTTCATATGAGAATAAACGTCGGCACGTGCAAATCACGACGTTGAAAATCAAAATGCTAAACACAATCTTGATAAACAGTCCATGAGACGAATAGCAATTTTATCATTCACTTAACTAAGTTCATTACCAGTATGACCACTGCTGCTGTTAGTAACAGGCCTATCCATAACATCCCGGAGACCTCAAAGATGGCTTCCTTCAAGTTTAAACATATAGAGAGAACACAACATAGGGGAATGTAACTATAAAGAAATACTTATACATTAGTTTATTTCAACAAAAATAGGTTCCAAATTGTTTTGATGCGCCAAAAGCGTTATCATAAATTCGTGATAGCAGATGACAGGCATATAAAAAATCTCATCTTCCGTCGTGAGGGTTTCGATTCATAAGTTAGAAAAATAAGGGGGTTCCAGAATGATCACATAGGAGCTCGATTTGGATGTTAACTTTTATCTCCAATTATCCCCCATTATTAATACAAATACAGTAAAGAACATTTTATTTGAAGCTATTCAAGCTCCCCAATATCTTGTGTTATTAAGTGAAGAAAACTAGCAATTCTGACGACTGCAGCTTGAAAGTTATCTTCCTCTAAAAGTAGGATAAACCGGCCGAATATGGAGCCCTTGAACATAAGATGGTAGTTTTTAACATTTTACCCCCCCCCAAAAAAAAAAAAAAAAAAAAAAAAATCATTTCTCTCTTTTACTGGTGGAAGAACTATTTATTTTCTACACAAAAACACACAAGTTGGAAAAAATATTTGTCTTGAAATAAAAGACAAAATAAACAAAGGTATCACGGGCCCCATATTACCCCTATGAGCGAGTTAATATGGGGACCCTAAACAAATCTTTGTATACCAAGATTTTAGAGCTGTTATAATGTACTTCATTTTGTCTTGCCTACTGTTTTCGAATTTTCTTCAGTGGCTCCGGTTTTTACTTTGATTAAATCATGTTATGCATGTAATAATGTACAACAAAACTTCTGGTTAAGAAAATATCCTCTCCATGTCAGCACAGTATTATGTCACTGTAGTTATAAGATCAAAGTTAATGGTTATGATTGCTCAATGTTTTTTTGTGATTGGATTATGTCTGGTCATGCCATTAGGCATTATCAAACATCAATTACATGCAATGAATTCTGTTTATGAAAGTGACAGTTCCTTGCAGAAAAAAAACGCAACTAACCACGGGCTGCCAGAGTACATGACGTGTAGGCATAGGCCCTACTTGAAAATCAATATTTTTAGAATATGATTTTTGATTAAAAAATAAAAATTGGCAGAATTAAGATGAAATTAAGACTACATAATCATGAACATCTAATGTACATGTACACTGATGCACGAACTATAAACAGCAGGCCTACTTCAAAAAACAAAACATACTAATCATCCAATCTACTAAAATTTGACACTAATCATACTCGTAATTGGTATAGGGACTACAAACAATAACAATGAATGATTTAAACAAGTGAAAGTGAATGATTTCTTTTCAAACTATGAAATATAAATCATATAATGATTATAACTAGACAACAGAACACTACTGCACTATCAACAGTCTGTGCATGTACACATTGATAACACTTTATCCATTGTATAGAACCCTGCATTTTTACAATGGGCACCACATTACCCCTAAGGCTTTTGTGGCTATGTAAATCGGTTATACAGGGCATTCACTCAACCATTCAACTCAACCACTCAGCGCTAGTATACAACAGGCATTATGCACTTATGCATTATGATACAAACAATATATGATTACGTGAACAAGATTTACAACAACTTTTTTTTTTTTACATTTTCAGGCTTATAGGGAGCCAAAAAATGGCACGAAAATCACTTACCTTTCTCCAAATTATTGGATTTACCGTCCAAATTCGTGTTCACAGAGTTGCATTGGATGCTACAGGTCATATAACAGGCTTTTAAACCACAGAGGGGCCATAACACTTTTTCTACAGGCGGCGGATATCTACCCAGAGCGTCATATTACTTAGTCCAGATACTGGCCGTATTTTATCGTTCTCACACGCACATTACGCCACTGATTCACACAGTACGCACACCGCTCCAGACCACTGATTGCGCGACTCCACTAATCTGTCCGCCCGCAAAAAATCCGGCGAATTTTTTTTGTATTGGCGGATTGTTAAATACAGTCCAGGGGTGGACTACATATTACTCCGAGGCTCCATATTCCCCCACTTTACCCTATATTCGTTTCCTTATGGTCGTATTTTATAATGTGTGTTTATAATTTTGTTCTTGAGGATAGATCCATAGGATGTTCCATTTGATGTTTCTTATTTACTGCTTTCCGGTACTTTTGTGTAATATTTATGCGAGTGATTTGTATGCCTGTGTAATTGACTTTTTCATACACCATTGTCAAACGATTATGTCCACTATCATGAACTGGGATATATGAACCGGCATATGGTTATAATTATTATCTATATAGGTTTGTTGGACTTGCTCTATAGTTGCTGTTGGCAGTTATGCTTGAGATTCATTTTTATATCATGATTTAGTGAGCGATAGATAAGGAGAGAAGAACCAGAAAAGATGAAATATATTTTCTTGTCAATGAATCTTGGCCTGGCAGGAAGATGCCTGTTAAGAAAAAAACTGTACTTGCTCACACTTCATCTGAATCACATCCAAATACATGTAACGCATTTCTTAACGGAATGTTCGAAAGGAAACTATAATCATTGCACGTACCAAAAATTTGTCTAAAAGGCAATTAACAGGAATAATAACTTCCTTTAAACGTGCTTGATTTTTTCCTGGAGTGCGGTTTTTCTGAAGTGCGGGGTTTACGTTCTTTCGTTTGTACTGAGAAACCAGACTGGCAGGAGATGCATGTGAAAGGGAGAGCGTTTTTTTTTTAAGGTAAGATTTCGTTGATTTGATTTACCTCACCTTGATAATCTTGTTACTAGCTGTATTGGTTGACAGTCAATAGTACTTTTGTCAGCATAAATTTGCATGAGTGGTCACCAGTTTGTGCTTGAGTCCTATAGGCGTTTGCGTGTTGGATAATTTTTTGCGACATAGATTGAAAACTCACGCTTAAGTGTATTACTGCACCGATTTGCATAATGTAGTAGCAGACTGCAGTACTTCGAGTACTTTAAACATGACGTCACAATGTCTTTGCGTGCATTCTGCAACGCTAATAGAAGGTGTTAAAAAAAATTGACACTTTTGAAAATTTGACATGATATTTGAAATATTGTGTATCCCCATTGCACATATCAAATTCTGAAAAGAAAAAATAAGAATAGAACAAAGATTCCAAAATAATTTTTTTTTGTTGGGACACAAAATTTCATTCAATTTTGTAATACAAGTTAATAATACAGGTTTTACTACTCGTAACCCCAAACCTTGTCCTAGGTTTGTCTGAGTAGCAACATCTAATATATGTAGAGTGTATTAAACCAATTAAATTTGAACCCCTAGATACAGTTGAATATCATAACTCGTTACTACGTAGTTATAGAGAAGATTGTAAATGCATTACGAAAATGGATTATTGAATATCCGTCTTTGTAATGTATTTACATCTCCTCCAGTACTAGTGTAGTACCGTTTTTTTTTATATTCATCTGCATTTCGTCATTCAGTTTTAATGGGTGGAACGTACTCTGAATTTATTAGTTATTACTACTGGACAATACCTTGGACAAGCTTTGGGGTTACCATTAGTAACGTATTGTTTGAATAACACGTAAAACATCTGAAAACAGATGACGAAATTGGTTTATCAAAAACAAACAGGAATTCATTAAAGAGAAATATTTTTGCAATATTTCACGTCTGACCTTGCTGCATGTTTAGAACTGCGTATGTTATTATATGATTTTTGTAATGATAATTACTGCAAATATGAATAATCAAGCTTTCCCATGATACCACAATTATGATGATGACGCCTCAATACATCTCTCAAACTTGAATTGCAGAATAGTTATTTAGGATTCATATTGATTCTAAATGATATATACATATATTGCGCAACGTATATAAAGTGCATGAATTTGTAACAAATTTTGGGGAATATTAGGCCTACACATAAGACGTACGTTTCGCATAGTTAAGGTCGCCAACCAGTCACCTAGCCAGTGAGATATCCACTTTACATTTCAAACATGGTCAAGTTGCCATGTTCTTTACTTTAATGATACAAACTTGTCTGGTGTAAGTAAAATGAACTGACAACTTTTCATAAACATTTAAGCATTCACTTTTAGAAACCTGAAATACTGAACAATAGGCCGATTAGTGCCATGTCGCATAAAAACAGGAAAAGTACTTACCGAAGTAATGAAATCGAAATACGCCATGAATCATGGAAGTATTATTCACGACTAAGTGTTGAAATTTACACGGAGCTTGGAGGTGCTGCTGTTGGGATTCAATGTCATCCAGATGAATAGCTCGTAGGCACAAAACTGTATCAATTATGTGTCCCGACGTTGCACTTGTGTGTAAATGAATGACAGCTTTGTGGTTTCATTGAGAGGTCAACAAGTGTTTTCTGCTCTTCGCAGATTTAGTTTGACATTCACCTCTTCATGACTTTAGTCGATCATACTCGAAAGTGCCCATGCTCGCGTTGTATGTGTCACATGTCCAGCTTTTTCATACAGCGAAGGGGGGGGGGGGGGGCAAATATGCCGGCGGCAGCAAATAAGCGCCCGCGTTCCACTGTCACGATCTGGAACCCGATCTACCCCGATCTATCAGATCGGGGTAGATCGGGAAAAGCGTCGGAAAAGGATCGGAAGCGGGCGTAGGAGCGGGCATTTTTTCAGATTGGTAAGAAATTTTGAACGCGGAAATGCAGCGTGGGTAGATCGCATAACGTCGGCAACATCGCACGTACAGCGTAGTTATATCGTTCTAATGCTAGGTTCACACTGCCGATCAGATCAACTCGATCAATCCCGATCAAGCTATTTTGGCCTGATCGCGTTCGCTCGGCAAGGGTATTCGGGGTTAGTCTACCTTGATCGGCATCGCTCCTGCTTCCTTCTCGATAATTTTTGACAGTCAAAAATTATCGAGTAGGAAGCCCGAGCGCCAACAGTTCGGGTAGCGATCGAGAAGAGGTCGAGTTGATCGGGAAACGGTCGTATAGAAATCTTGTACGGTCGGGATGGAATTTTCCAACCAGTTAGTTCCCGATCATCTCGATTTATGCTCGAATACTACACGATTGGTTCCCGATCATTTCGATCCAGGAATTGTCCGTTTCATGAATGACTCGACTGTTGCGTCAACGCTACACGACTGCTATCGATCTCTACTCGACTGAACTCGATTACGTTTCGACCGACACCAGACCACACTCGATCACATCCCGAGTACTTTTCGACCGCAGTCGATCGATCCAAACGCAACTCGTCGAGCACACGTCTGTTCAGTGGAAATATGTGTCCTATATTTTAAAATGATTTTTCCTTATTTTTTCTCAGCACTGATTAGCCCCGCCTCCAAAATATCCTCCAACTCAAGATTCCCCCTGTGACATCATCAAAGGTAGAAATTAGCAGGATAATAAGCAGAATTTATGCACAAACTAACATTGTAATGACTACCTCCACCTGCCCACAAGATCATCACATGTCTTCACACAATACCATCTAACAACCTTTCATATGGGATTAATCGTTTCCTTATGCAGTTATGTCATGTGCTTGCTATGTCATGTATGTGATGCTATTATAAGCACAAGTGGTCATTGCAATGTTTAGTTTGTGCATAAATTATGTCTATTATCCTGCTAATTTCTACCTTTGGTGATGTCACAGGGGGAATCTTGAGTTTGAGGATATTTTGGAGGCGGGGCTTGTCAGTGCTGAGAAAAAATATAGAAAAATTATTTTAAAATATAGGACACATATTTCCATTGAACAGTTAGTGATTTTGTTATATACATTAAGTTTCATCAACAGAAGTCAACATATATTTTGATGACAGGGGCAATTTAAACTTGTACAAATGGATCAATAATATCCAGATGAAATAATAAACCTATTGTACATAATCTCAATGCATAAGTTTGGACTAAGAAACTTCACTGAAGGCAAGATAAGAGAATAGTTAGTGTCTGCTTTGATTGCTTAAGCGGTGGGAGGGGGTAGCTTAATAAGGCAAGGCTCGAAACAGTAAACCTTATCCTCCGTCCGTATTTACCTCACCGCATGTCCGTAATTCCCCACTTTTGGTCGGGGAATAGCGGACATCTATGACAGTACTTTTTTTTTTTTTAAATAACTTGCAAAAGAATTAACGCTGTTTGCCATTATCTATGCCATAATGAGGGAATACCGCCCAGGTACATGATACGATGTCTATTTGATGATGGGACTACTCGTTGTGCTAATACAGAAGTTTGAAATGTTATGTCCGTATTTACCTCGCTCTCCCCTACTACTCCTACTACTACCCCATGTCGAAATTCCTATAGAAACCAGTAGAGAGCGCCTACTGGTTTCTACTGGTTTTTCATAAACCAGTAGAGTCTACTGGTCTGATGAAGAACTGCAGAATCAAACCAGTAGAAACCAGTAAAAACCAGTAGAAAAAGTAAAGTTTAATGGTATTGAAGACCAGCAGAAACCAGTGAGATGTAATGGTTTGAAAAGGAGTGTGGAAAAATCAAAGTCAAAACAGTAGAAACCAATATAAACCAGTGAGATCTAATGGTTTCAAATGGAGTGTGAAAAATACAAAGTCAAACCAGTAGAAACAATTAGAGATTGGGTCAGTGAATTCTATTGGTATTGGAGACCAGTAGAAACCAATATAAACCAGTAAGATCTAGTGGTTTGAAAAGGAGTGTGAAAAATACAAAGTCAATCCAGTAGAAACCATTAGAGACCAGTGAATTCTACTGGTATTGGAGACCAGTAGAAACCAAAAGAAACCAATAGAAATAGAGATGCTCATGAATATTCATGAATGTATTCATGAGTCATAATTTTGTACTTTTATATGGATAACCTCCACATAACCAGATAAAAGGAATTTTACAAATTAATGATTTCAAGTTTAAAAATAGAATAGTGAATGCCACCTACTTAAGTGAAGACAAGAATGATAACAACAAAAAATGCTTTTCTTAAGATTGTAGTAACCAATATATTATGTGCCTAATAACCGTACTACTATATATATAAAAGTGTGTGAAATAATGAGAGGAATTAGGATAGATAGAAGATAGGGATAAGTATAGGATAAAATAGAGGTATGTGCCTTACTTTGGAAATTTGGATAACCCTAATATACTTTTAAATCAATACATGTATTACATCAATATTTTAATTTTGATTCCTACAGGTCTCCTAATGGTCCCAGTAGGTATTCTACTTGAATGTTCTAATGGTTTCTACTGGAAATCATTTCACTTTCCATATTCAAACCAGGGAGGTGTTACGAAGGAGTAGAAACTCGAGCATAATATATTCAAACATCTGTTTGGGTTCTAAAGCGTGCTCATGAATGTCAAAAGCATTCCATAATCATGACAATGCTTTGATGTTCCATGTGCCGAGCCGACATTTAGCTGATGTCAACTTGAAAAGAAATTTCTTTAATTTTCCATGTGTCTGTAGAAGTTTTGTTTTTGACAAATTTGTTTGCAAACTATAAGGAAGTTAACGGCAGATAATGACAGATCCTAATACTCTGCTTTTGTTTCGAAAAGTATTGAGGAATCATTAAAAATCGGAGATATAAGCTATTTGTATTACTTACAAAATTGACCAATTTCTTCACTTTCCGACAACTTGTGCATTTGGGGGATTCAACAACTCTCAAAATGATATATTAAGCTGTGTATTATCATTAACGGCATTTGTGTGTGTTTGCGTGAAACAGAGATATTTCACTTGAAAAACTTGTTTATTTGTGTTTGCTGATACCTGATATGCTCATGGAAGTATTAATGCCATTAACAGAACGGGACAAGCGAAATGAGACTGTACATTTCTTTTGTTTTCTCTGAGAAGCCGTTGCCACACAATCATGTTCATAATTGTTCAAACACTTGAACAGCACCTGTTGAGAACACATAACTTTTCAGCGGCTTGGCACATGGGTTCAAAGGAAGAAAGTTGATTCATATCCTTCCATAACACATCCCTGTTCAAACCAGTAAAAAATTTCCAGTAGAAACCAGTAGAAATTCTAATCGTTTTTCTCTACTGGTTTCTATTAGTTTTTCGTCCTGGGACTACTACTACTACTACTATTACTACTACTACTACTACTTATACAACTATGATGTCTACTACAAATTTTACTATACAGTTACTGCAAGTACTATTGCCCATAACGGTTACATAACAAGTGTAATAACATTGATAATTACGAAATTACAGCTCATACAAATGATCGTATGGAACTGAACTTGCGCTCTTTTTAGTATGAACAGTGGCTCTATATAGCCTACAGCATGGACAATTGTGGAGGGGGCGATGCAGGGGTAAGAATTTCCCGAGTCTTGCAAGTATTTTAAGAGCGTCTGTCAATATGGTTGATTTCCTTTTTCATGAAAACCTCTCAACTTTGTTCCAAATTCCATACTCCAAAATCAGACACGACTTGTCGATGATGAGTTCGTGGTATGTACATGTTACAAACGTTCAAGGGGCGCAATATCAAAGGCACCCCCCCCCCCCCCATACACACACCCTACGTCAATGTGTAAAAACACCTACAGTACGTAGCTCTGTCGCCTACAACGAAATGAATAGCTGTCGCCAACCAATTCTTCGCTCACTGTGCGAATATGCCGATCTGCTCGAATTAAAATCGTGTAGAAATCGTGTAGACGTCGAGTTGGTCTACGCGGTCTGGTACAGATCGAGTACTTACCATGTATCGATCGTGTATTGATTGAGAAGAGATCGGTATGTTCGAGTGGAGATCGATATGCTGGTCGAGGAGATGAACTAGAGGAATCGTAAATGGTCGGGTGTAGGTCGTAAACGATCGAATAGCGGTCCGGAAGGGATCGTGTTGAAAGACGATCAATCATTTAGTCGAGATTGGTCTGGGTAAAATGGGTGATCGGGCTTGATCGAACTTGATCGACTTGATCTGATCGGCAGTGTGAACCTAGCATAAAGCGTATTAACTCCAGCGTCCGACATCGTTCATTCGCGATCATCGTAGTAATGCTAGGTTCACACTGCCGATCAGATCAAGTCGATCAAGTTCGATCAAGCCCGATCGACCATTTTACCCAGACCAATCTCGACTAAATGATTGATCGTCTTTCAACACGATCCCTTCCGGACCGCTATTCGATCGTTTACGACCTACACCCAACCCTTTACGATTCCTCTAGTTCATCTCCTCGACCAGCACATCGATCTCCACTCGAACATACCGATCTCTTCTCAATCAATACACGATCGATACATGGTAAATACTCGATCTGTACTAGACCGCGTAGACCAACTCGACGTCTACACGATTTCTACACGATTTTAATTCGAGCAGATCGGCATATTCGCACAGTGAGCGAAGAATTGGTTGGCGACAGCTATTCATTTCGTTGGAGGCGACAGAGCTACGTAGGTGTTTTTGCACATTGACGTAGTGTGTGTGTATTGGGGGGGGGGGGGGTGCCTTTGATATTGCGCCCCTTGAACGTTTGTAACATGTACATACAACGAACTCATCATCGACAAGTCGTGTCTGATTTTGGAGTATGGAATTTGGAACAAAGTTGAGAGGTTTTCATGAAAAAAGGAAATCAACCATATTGACAGACGCTCTTAAAATATTTGCAAGACTCGGCAAATTCTTACTCCTGCCCCGCCCCCTCCACAATTGTCCATGCTGTAGGCTACTGTATATAGAGCCACTGTTCATACTAAAAAGGGCGCAAGTTCAGTTCCATACCATCATTTTGTGTGTAGTTCAATACTTCAGGAACTAAAATAATTTGAAGGATATATTATAATGTGTACATGAAATCACTATCCAAACCAACAACGTACCAAAATATCAACTTACACTAAACTATATAGCATAATAATATTGAAATTTGACCAATAATTGATGGAATTGCGTATAAAGTGACAGGGACTTTCGCGGCTCCGCAGAAACAATGACATGTTGCTTCTTCTCGGTTCCATCCAACATTGTTTCTTTTGGGTCACTCTTATCATTAGGCCTATTGTCATCGTTATTATGACATTGTGTTCACGATCACCATGATAAGTATCATTGTCATAATTTGTATGAACTCTAATTTCGTAATTATCTATGCTATTACACTTATTATGTAACCGTTATGGGCAATAGTACTTGCAGTAACTGTAGTAAAATTTGTAGTAGACATCATACATGTAGTTGTATAAGTAGTAGTAGTAGTAGTAGTAGTAGTAGTAGTAGTAGTAGTAGTAGTAGTAGTAGTAGTACTTGTAGTAGTCCCAGGACGAAAAACTAGTAGAAACCAGTAGAGAAAAACGATTAGAATTTCTACTGGAAATTTTCTACTGGTTTGAATAGGGAAAGTGAAATGATTTCCAGAAGAAACCATTAGAACATTCCAGTAGAATACCTACTGGAACCATTAGGAGACCTGTAGGAATCAAAATTAAAATATTGATGTAATACATGTATTGATTTCAAAGTATATTAGGTTAATCCAAGTTTCCAAAGTAAGGCATATATTGTTTTAGACTAACTCTATCCTATCCTATACTTATCCCTTTCCTATCCTATATCTATCCTAATTCCTCTCTTTTCTTTCACACACTTTCATATATATAGTAGTACGGTTATTAGGCACATAATATATTGGTTACTACAATCTTAAGGAAAGCATTTTTTGTTGTTATCATTCTTGTCTTCACTTAAGTAGGTGGCATTCACTATTCTATTTTTAAACTTGAAATCATTAATTGGTAAAATTCCTTTTATCTGGTTATGTGGATGTTATCCATATAAAAGTACAAAATTATGACTCATGAATACATTCATGAATATTCATGAGCATCTCTATTTCTTTTGGTTTCTTTTGGTTTCTACTGGTCTCCAATACCACTGGTCTCTAATGGTTTCTACTGGTTTGACTTTGTATTTTTCACACTCTTTTTCAAACCATTAGATCTTACTGGTTTCTATTGGTTTCTACTGGTCTCCAATACCAATAGAATTCACTGACCCAATCTTTAATGGTTTCTACTGGTTTGACTTTGTATTTTTCACACTCCATTTGAAACCATTAGATCTCACTGGTTTATATTGGTTTCTACTGTTTTGACTTTGATTTTTCCACACTCTTTTTCAAATCATTAGATCTCACTGGTTTCTGCTGGTCTTCAATACCATTAAACTTTACTTTTTCTACTGGTTTGATTTTGCAGTTCTTCATCAGACCAGTAGACTCTACTGGTTTATGAAAAACCAGTAGAAACCAGTAGGCGCTCTCTACTGGTTTCTATAGGAATTTCGACATGGGGTAGTAGTAGGAGTAGTAGGGGAGAGCGAGGTAAATACGGACATAAAATTTCAAACTCCTGTATTAGCACAACGAGTAGTCCCATCATCAAATAGACATCGTATCATGTACCTGGGCGGTATTCCCTCATTATGGCATAAATAATGGCAAACAGCGTTAATTCTTTTGCAAGTTATTTTAAAAAAAGTACTGTCATAGATGTCCGCTATTCCCCGACTAAAAGTGGGGAATTACGGACATGTGGTGAGGTAAATACGGACGGAGGATAAGGTTTACTGTTTCGAGCCTTACCTTATTAAGCTACCCCCTCCCAACGCTTAAGCAATCAAAGCAGACACTAACTATTCTGTTATCTTGCCTTCAGTGAAGTGTCTTAGTCCAAACTTATGCATTGAGAAGCGTACTAATTATGTACAATAGGTTTATTATTTCATCTGGATATAATTGATCCATTTGTACAAGTTTAAATTGCCCCTGTCATCAAAATATATGTTGACTTCTGTTGATGCAACTTAATGTATATAAAAAATCACTAACTGTTCAATGGAAATATGTGTCCTATATTTTAAAATAATTTTTCTATATTTTTTCTCAGCACTGACAAGCCCCGCCTCCAAAATATCCTCAAACTCAAGATTCCCCCTGTGACATCACCAAAGGTAGAAATAAGCAAGATAATAGACATAATTTATGCACAAAATAAACATCGCAATGACTACCTGTGCTTATAATAGCATCATATACATGACATAGCTAGCACATTTCTGACATAACTGCATAAGGAAACGATTATTCCCACATGAAAGGTTGTTAGATGGTATTGTGTGAAGACATGTGATGATCTTGTGGGCAGGTGGAGGTAGTCATTGCAATGTTAGTTTGTGCATAAATTCTGCTTATTATCCTGCTAATTTCTACCTTTGATGATGTCACAGGGGGAATCTTGAGTTGGAGGATATTTTGGAGGCGGGGCTTATCAGTGCTGAGAAAAAATAAGGAAAAATTATTTTAAAATATAGGACACATATTTCCACTGAAGAGACGTGTGCTCGTCGAGTTGCGTTTGGATCGATCGACTGCGGTCGAAAAGTACTCGGGATGTGATCGAGTGTGGTCTGGTGTCGGTCGAAACGTAATCGAGTTCAGTCGAGTAGAGATCGCTAGCAGTCGTGTAGCGTTGACGCAACAGTCGAGTCATTCATGAAACGGACGATTCCTGGATCGAAATGATCGGGAACCAATCGTGTAGTATTCGAGCATAAATCGAGATGATCGGGAACTAAGTGGTTGGAAAATTCCATCCCGACCGAACAAGATTTCTATACGACCGTTTCCCGATCAACTCGACCTCTTCTCGATCGCTACCCGAACAGTTGGCGCTCGGGCTTCCTACTCGATAATTTTTGACTGTCAAAAATTATCGAGAAGGAAGCAGGAGCGATGCCGATCAAGGTAGACTAATCCCGAATACCCTTGGCGAGCGAACGCGATCAGGCCAAAATAGCTTGATCGGGATTGATCGAGTTGATCTGATCGGCAGTGTGAACCTAGCATAAGAGCGTATCAAGCACGTGTTGGTCGTAACTACAGCGTTCATACAACGTTCTAACATCGCAGTGTGTCCAGATCGGTTCATCTTTCACCCGATCCTTCCCGATCTGAGAAAAATTGCCAAATCGTAGCGAGAGCGGTTGAGTAGGGCGGGCAAGGTGGTTCTCGAACCACGAGTCTCGCCTGATTTCGCGATCAATATAAAACATGCAATATGACCTTATGACCCCAAGATAGCCTTTCGTGTAACCTTTGCAGGTATCATATTTGACAATACCTAATGATCATTTGTTCGAATTTTACACAAAATTCATGCAAAAATTAAGAAATGAGGACACATTTAAGATAACATAAAAAAAAAATCCCTGAAAAGAAGCAAAAGAATAATACATTTCAAATAAAATAATTGGATAGAAATATGAGAGTATACAGTGCTGAGTTGTTTTTCAAATATTCATAATGGTGCCTAAATCACCTTTTACCTCATCATCCTCATCAACTGACAAGTGGTATTACCCATGGCTCATTTGTACCAAGTATGAACACAATTGATGCAGAAATTTAAAAGAAAACGAGAGCAAGTTAAACGAAATCTTGAACATTTTTGTAACAGGAAAAGTGATTACTAGGTCTCAGACGAACTTCGTTCAGTCGAGACAAAAAAAAGATTAAACTTCATCGTGGAATGTATGAGGATTTTTATATCACTCAGCAAACGACATTATTGCATTTGGGAAAAGGAGTGAAGTACCAATAACAGGTCGCCCATGTAAGAGACCCCCCCCCCCCCCCCCCCAAAAAAAAAAAAAAAAAAAAAAAAAAAAAAAAAAAAAAAAACCTACCAGTAATCCATTCATGCATTTGGGAATCATTAATGAGGGGTTTCGAAGCACTGTTCATGACACACTCAATATTGATTAATGATGCTTCTGGCAGAAAAGATATTGATGATTGACATGTGCTGTGCCCGATAGCATCATTGTGTTCCAAATTAATCATCTGAATTATTAAAGACAATGTGATAGCAGTCGCTAGTGGACTCACAGATGTGATGCACAGTGGCACAATGTTGTGCTCTTAAGTAATTATCTGATACACACAAAGTTTTAGTTCCAACAGTTTCGTGAAATAGTCAAAGGCTTGTTGTAAAAATGATATAGTGCTATGTCACAAAGCCTGATTCTAAAAAAAAAATGACATCCTTCGACTTTAAGATGTGTAAGTTCCAGCTTAATTTGAGTTATATTTGTTTTAAATATTATTTTTAGTGTCTTAAATTCTTGAGTGCACGTCATGACGTAACTTTTTCCCACTCACCTACGTATGGTACCGTGCATAAAATATAGGCCTACCGTTCGTGCATGGTGCAATCGCAAGCGAGCAAGGCATAGGAACACAGGGGAAATCAACAAACAGAGGGTCAGTAACTTTTAAACCACAACAACGTCGCAAGCGTCTAATTAAGTCGTATTTTCTACGAAAAAAAAAATAAATTGCGTCTGAATTGTTTATGTTTAATAGCAGAATAGTAATTTTGTCCATTTCGAAGATTCTGTGTGACGCCATGAGCCAAAACGACGTGCTTAATCGAGGACAACGAGATCTTGGTACTGGACGTCCGAGAGGACTTGACGCATGCGCACATTGTAAAATATATGTCATCACGTAGCAGTTGATTATGTGGATGTGCAAATCGAAATATCATAATGATGAATATGTAAATGATTGGGAAGATTACAGCTATTGCCTGTTTAAGACATATGCAAATATTTGGTAATTTCGTTTTTTAACTTTTTATGTCCCGTTAAAACACTTCTGCACTGGTCATACACATCATTCCAATAGGTCAGTATGGAGACTGGCAGAGAAGGCGTAAGATAAAGCTTCAAATTCAGATGATTTCACATACGTCGATCGTGCATGGCACCATGACATCTCAACATTGCGCATTTTATACACCCGAAAGGGATTCTCTCTATCTTATATGCCTACTGTCAGGTGACTGCTCGCAACGGATTTCTTGAACTGCTCATATATTTCACGCTGTAAACCATGTTATATATCAGCAGTATGACATAATGAAATGAACAATACTTTAAATACTTTAATACTTAAAGGATTATTAACAGAATATTTATTGATGAATTGATATCACGAAATCAGCTCCTGAAAATGGCATTCTTCTATTTATTTCTGGCTTGATTCAGTTTTTAACTTCGTTGTATTTTTTCAAAAGTGTCAAAATGTTTTTAAAACCTAATGAAAAACGAATTAATACTAAGTTCACCTTTTCTCACCACATTCCATTCCAAAGTTGATATCCTCTCAAGTTTCTTCTACCTCACGCACGAACATATTATCATTTCGTCCATTCCACATTTTGACTTCACTTGTAAATCTGCGACTACACATCATCACTTTAACAAGGACAAGCTAAAATATGATTTAGTACTTCCGAAACGTACGAGAATCGTCAAGTAGTCATTTTTTAAGTATTCAACGCCTTAGGCAATACGGTCTTAATGTTGCCAATTCCTTATCGTTGTATCGCAGGAAATTATGTCATGCAGCACTCGCACAACGGACAATTTTCTCAAGTCGACGAGCTCGCCACAACTGGCTAAAAGTGACGAAGAACACTCGATGCAACTTTCCCCCAGTTCTTTGTAAGTTGGTAATGATCAGGACTTATGAAAGAAATTTTGTGTTTTGTAATTGGACTTTGTATATTTGTTTTGATACTCTTCAAATATTAATAAGTTCTCATGCGTATTCTCAAGAATTAACAAACACCTTACAAAAAAAATATATTAAACTGCTTCTCAGCCCCACACAAAAGATTTGTTTATCCTTTACTAAAAAGAAATATTTTATGTTATGAGCTAAGTTGACGCTGCAACAACATAATTTTGAAAAAAATAAATACTCACATATTGTCCAACATCTAAATGTATAAAATTTATGATGAAAAATTATTTTTAAAAAGTCATAACAACTGCTGTTGACAATTCGCCAATAAGAGTTTACATGTCAGAATTGATAGTTTGTTCATTTCATATCTGTAACACTAAGATAGAAATGTGTACCAGAATGAAATGAATTTGAATGAATAAATAAACTACTATCAGCCGCCGATTGAGCACCATGTAAATAACCAACAAGCCACATGAGGGACTTTTCTGGTTACAGTTCGATATTCCGAAGGTTCGTTATTCCGAATGTTCGTAATTCCGAAACACGTAAATTGCCTATACCTCGATGCTCGTTAGTCTGAAAACGAAAAAGGGTTCGTTAATCCGAGCATTTTTGACGTTATTCCGAATGTTCGTTATTCTGAAGGTTCGTTCATCCGAAAATGAAATAGGGTTCGTTTGTCCGAACCTTCAGAATAACATTCCCTCGGAACAACACAAACCTTTTTATGGTTACGGACAAACGAACCTTCGAAATAGCGAACCTGATTTCTCTTTCGGACGAACGAACCTTCGGAATAATGAACCTTATTTCTTTTTCGGACGAAAGAATCTTCTGAATAACGAACCTTATTTCTGTCTCAGACTATTGAACCTTAGGAATAACGAACCTTATTTTGTTTTCGGACTAGCGATCCTTCGGAATAACGAACCTACGGAATAGCTAACCTTCGGAATAACGAGCCTTCGGAGTATTCGAACCTTCGGAATAACGAACCTTCAGAATAACGAGTGCTTCCCACTTTTTCTCAGGGACAATCATCAGGTGAAAAGAAAAGTGGTTATTTTTCAAAAAGGGAGTAGTCTTCCCATACCGCTTCGTAGATAAGGAGGGATGAAACTACCTTTTGGCTTAGGTCATCTTGTAATTCTTTGAACTTCACGAGCTTTGGGGTGAAAAAAGAAAGGAATGACTTAAGGCGCTGAGCATTGTCTCGTGAGATGAATCCTCTTGAACTAAGCTCCACTGCTAACAGCTGGACTTCATTTCCGTTGGATGTCAGTGATTAAGCTTGCGTATTTATCCGATTTGTATTTATGGGCACTTTCAATTCCTAGTTCAAACGGTATGGTTAATTCTAATAAAAGAGGTTTCTTGTCTCGTTCTCGGTACAGACATAAATCTGGTCTGAGGTTTGTTGGGTGAAGGACCGTGGGATTGTCGTCACAAGTGAGTTGTCTTGTATGTTGTATGTTTGGAATGTCATGAGTTACCGCCAAATCTGGGGAAAAGCCCTTTATGCGAGGATATTGTTTTGACGCCATGTGTAGCGCCCCTTTGCAAAAACAGAGGGCAGGTGTTTAATACGTGGTTGAGAGTCTCTCTCCCGGGACAATGCTTACGTTTAGTTGTTGTGGACTTCCCCACCTGACCCAATCCCCCGTCACACTTATTCGGAACAGGGATGTGTTATGGAAGGATATGAAACAACTTTCTTTCTTTGAACCCATGCGTGGCACCGCCGAAGAAAAAACGCCTTCTTAGCATGTGCTTTTCAGGTGTTTTAATAATAACGAACAGGATTGCGTAGCAACGGTTTTTTTTAGATAGAACAAAAGAAATGAAGAGTCTTATTTCGCTTGTCCAGTTCTGTTTGATTGCACCAATACTTTTGTGAGGAAAAGAGATATCAGCGAACAAAAATAAACAATTTTTTCTACTAATATATCTCAGTTGCACGCAAATGCACGCAAACTCTGTTAATGAAAATAAACAGCTTAAGATATAATTTTGATAATGATTGAATCCCACATTTGCGGAAATCTGCGGAAATTGAAGAAATTTGTGAATTGTGTAAGTAAGAATATTATCTTGTATCTCCGTTTGTGCATGATTCAACAATTATTTAGAAGAAAACTGAGTACAAGATCTTTAGTGGTGTTGCCCGTAGCTTTCTTGAAAATTGCACAAAAATGTGATAAGAAACATAGCTTCCAGAGACAAAACAGTGAATTAAAGATATTGCTTTCCAAGTTGACAGCAGCTAAATGTCGGTGCCGCGCATGGGACATCAAAGCATTGTAGTGATTGTGGAATGCTTTTGACATTCATTAGCAGCTTTAGTATCCATACAGATGTTTGAATATATTATGCTCGAGTTGCTCCTCCTTCCTAACACATCCCTGTTCGGAATCAGCAGGAATCAAGCATGCAGAACCAGCCGGAATGAAAAAAAAAAAAATTCGAGCAACATTCGGGAGGGAATTTCAAATTGATCTAAATATGTAAAAATGCCGTTCGAATGCGGCATGACCTCAATGCTCCTCAGCGACTCCTCAATGCTGACTGACGTTGGAGCAACAACTAGCCGTGCTTTTATGCGATTCGATTCTCCCACGAATGCGATCGGAATGTTTCGAATGCTGTTGAAATGTCGTCAGAATATTTGGAATGCAGTAAGAATGATGCTGGACTGCACTTTGAATGCCATTTGATATTTTTCCAGTTTGAGTGCACCTCGAAAATGTTGAGCATGAGCAAAACATTCGGGCCGGACACAAGAATGGACCCGAATATTTGGAATGCACTTAGAATGCAGTCAGAATCTTTATATCCAGGAATGGGCCAAGAATTTTCATTCCAACGGCATTCCGGCTTATTCCGCCTCCAGTGTGACTAGGGTATAAATTTGCTCTAATATTCAATGTGTCGGTAACCGAGTTATAAATAAGGAATTTTAACACTCGAGCAGGCATACATGATGCTAGTACTATAAATATGAAAGCGAGCGTGTTAAATATACGGTAGGAGTAGCTACGTAGGATTAGGATATTATTGATATAGGGTTAGGGTTGTGTGTGCGTTTATATCCATGTATGTTTAATCATAATTCCATTATAATTAAACTTTTTGTTGAAAAAAAATGGTCATAAATGTTTTAGACGTTTTAAAAGGTTTTTCCAACGTTCTTAAAACGTTTCTAGTGCATTCCAAGGTTTCCAAAACGTTTTAAATGTTTTAAAAACCTTTTGAAAGGTTTTCTGCACGTTTTTATTAGGTTCTTTAAACATTTAAAAAACGTTTTTAAAACGTCCAATAAAGCGTTTTTTAAAAGGTCTAAAAGGTCTAAAACGTCCATAAAACGTTTTATCGGATGTCCAAAAAAACCTACAAGGAACGTTTTCAAAACGTTTTTTTGTTACCTGGGTTTATTAATCTGGTTCAGTGTTTTGGACTTTGGGGAACCACACCCAGATAGCAAAGTATCTGGGGCCCATGTGGGTCTACTAGGGCCCATATGTACCATGTTCAACCCATATGGGGCCCATATGGTTTTTCCCACCAAGAACCCAGATAATAAAACCAAATGGGCCCCATGTGGTATGTATATGGGCAATGTGGTCTTATTTCTGGGTCGACTGGGCCATATAAAGCCCATATAGGGCCCATATGGGTTTTTCCACCTTGAACCCACATGATAACTGAAATGCTCATGAATATTCATTCATGCATTAAGCCTATCGACTTGTGTCATCTTTTTGTACATTTGAATAGATAACCAGCATATAACTACATAGAAGGAATATTTAAGCATACATTCCAATAACTGTTTTATTAAAATTATAAATGCCACCTAATTGAGTCCAGACAACAATAATTACAACAAAATGTTCATCTTTAATTGTATTAACCATTTTTTTAAAGTAAATTTCCGTAGTGTACTGAGGAATACGATAGGATCGACTAGGATAGGATGAGATAGGATCGGATAAGATAGGATGAGGATAGAATAAAGGATAAGTAATAGGGCAGCCCATATGGGGCCCATATCCAGGCCCAGATCAACCCATATCTAGCCCATATGGGCCCCAGATATTTTGCTATACTGTAGTAAAGTTTGCCACGGCCTTGGGACGGCCTTGGTATAGCCAAAAACAAGGGCAACCGCTCTCGCTGGCTAGTCAGATGGAAGTGACGCTGACGCGCCTACCCGTATGACCCTTGCTTGACATAGCTACTTTGCATATCGGCGAAACTATTTTACTAACATTGAGTGGATGAAAGCTTTTGAATAGAAAAGTATATCACACACAGGTTAAAACAATCCAACACGACTAGTAATGATCACATAAAATGGTATATAGTAACTAAATGATATGATAAATAACTGACGGGAAAACTTAGTCGGCGGGGGAATAAACGGTTACAGTTCGATATTCCGAAGGTTTGTTAATCCGAAGGTTCGTTAATTCGAAGGTTCGTAATTTCGAAACACGTAAATTGCCGATACATGTACCTCGTTGCTCGTTAGTCCGAAAACGAGAAGGATTCGTTAAAGATGTGTATGTATCAGATAATTGATTCAGAACACAACAATGACCATTGTGTATCACACCTGTCAATCCACTAGCAACTGCCATCAGTCGTGTCATTAATAATGCACGATGCTTCTTGCAGAAAAGACGTTGTGAGTTGACATGCGCGATGCACAATGGCCATTTTTGCGTTCTGAATTAATTATGTGTACACACAATTTTGTTCGGTCCACAGTTGTTCAAGAATGAAAATCTCATTAAATATTCATAGGATTGTTACAAAAATAGTAAATGTGACAAAACCTGCTTGTAAAAATTGACTTCCCTTGACTTTAGGATATGTTAGGCTGTGTTATGATAAACTTTGTATTCAGACGCTTGTTATCAGCAAGAGTTTTAATCTACAAAGATCAGATTTCAACTTTAGCTGATGTGAATCGAAATCATTGGGAATCTGATCTAACCTGCAACCAAGAACAGGTCCCCAGTCGTGCGTAACTTCCCCGCAAATCTTGGTGAAACATCCTCCTGGTTACGTGTCGATTAGTGTTCTCAACCTAGTGTCATGATTTATAATCGGTTTCTTCGCGGTGTTAGAATAAAAGTATCAAAATATTCAAACAAACACTAAAAAACAGCAATTATCTAACTTTCTTGATACGTTTTATGTGAATCTTTATTTCAAACATATTTGATCAATGACATGATATTTTCCATAGTAAATTTCCTTCTCAAAATATCCTTTATACAAGAAGGCATGTGGGGATGCTGGCATCCACAAGGCATACAGGGATGCACAGTCCATTCCAAGGTAATTCAAAATGGGATCAGATACCATTTCATATCACGGCCTAAAACAAGACCACAACAAATACACATATATAACTGCCGAACAGACTACCGTAGACAAAGTCATTTGAACATATATAAACACAATTTTTCAGTGCAGAACAAAACAAGTTAAACATAATCTTGAAATAGTACATTTGTATAAATACAAGTTCTTTTTTTACACACATATATGTCTATGGTTGTTCATTTTAATGTCCAATATGCTTTATATGATAGGTATAAAGGCATAGAATAGAAATATATCTATCAAATAAATATAATATGACTGCAATTATCTCATGCAGCAGTTTACTGCCAAGTCATACTTTTACAATCTGTAAAGTAGCAAAATATCTAATATCAAATATTGCAGAACATAAGCTCTTTGATTTACATTGTCAAATCAAATATTAAGGTAATAACGTTCCCTTAATTAATTGGTGGTTGGTGGTACAGTTGTATCATACAAAAAATGAAATATAACTTTCTATTTTTTAAAAGCTTCTTTTTTTTAAAGATATGCACATTTAATGCGAGTGTTTGTACAAAATGTTAATAAGCGTATATATTACGTGCATACACTGTGCAGTGTTTCAAAGAATATAATACTGTATAAGCCATATATTTCGCATGTCTAATATTTCGCGAATCGACAATTCGCGAGTGGTTAAATTCACAAACATGGAGTACTAGTACTAGTAGTACATGTGCTCAAGCACGTCATATTCATAATGTTGCATTTTGTTAAATTCGCGAATAATCCAGATTTGTGAAATTCGCGAAAATATAAACCCTGCGAAATATATGGCGTACATAGTAAACTGTATAGTGAAATCTTAATTGGTGTCTAGGCAAAGCAGAGGGAGAAATTACTTGAAGATGTGGTGCACATTCTATAGACGAGACCAAATGTATACTAGGTAATTTCATAGCCACATCCTCTGTTCAATGTTGTCATGTCATTTTTACATTTCTGAAGTTAAATGAATCCAATTCTCTGTAAGCTATTGAACTTAAAAACACAACATGAAGTGAGAGAAGTTTTAAAGTATCCTCCTAGACTGATATCAAAACCAGTTTAAAGGAATTCCTCTATTGAAAGGGCACTTCAGATGTTGTGAAAGAACAATTCACACTTCTTTGGTAACAAATGTAACAATGCCGATATAGAATGTGTATTACATCGTGATACACGTTATCTGAAGCTGGCTGCAGATCACAAACAATACATAACAGGCTGTGCATCTGTTTCAAATACTTTTACATTGATCAATTTCCCATAAGCTTGGATCAGAGCTGCATCTAACAATGAAACGTCAGAATTTGACTAAACAAAAAACATGTTTATTGTATAAGCACCGTGATAAATGAAACTACATGGACACACAACAGATGATATTACTAAAGTGCAATTATTTCTGCACAATTCTTTTCCAAGCTTGTGTGGGTATTTTGTATTGCTTTTTTTTATAAATATCACTATGAGATACACGCCAAGCCTGCATAGCATCTCCTTCTATACAACAGCCCTTTCCCCATATACGATCCTAATGCATTCTATATGCAGATAAACTTTGAAAATTGTCTACATGTATTTACAAAAACCACATTTTGGTCTCCTATGGTAAATCCTCACATTCTGGGTTGTTACTATACCTCTCTTAGCAAATTGGACACACTCACTAATGATAAAACGATGACACTACTGAATGCATCGTGACTATGCTAGATAATTAATCAATATGATTCCTGTCACTGTCAAGATTTCAGTGACATGCTGGCAAGTTTGTTCATGTCAATATAAACTTATTGGATGGGTGTATATATATATATGAGGCCGAATCAAACATGTACATTTTTGAATAGCAAAAGAATTTGAAGAATTTTATATTTTTTAATTGACCTATCATAGCATGTGTAGGAATTTGCTACATGCACTGTAATTCATTGATATACACATCTCATCTGTTTTTGTAATGCTCTTTGATCATATTACAGTATCATAATTGGTGATTCATTCTTTTACACTTGTAAATGCAGGACTTTAAAACTTCAAATTGCACAGATCTTCCTTTGGTTATGATTCTCAATTTGTAATCATAAAGTCACAAACACATGTCAGAGGTCATTTGTCTGTTGTAATATCTATTGATTTTGTTTACCATCTGATTTAAACCATTTAAAATACATTTTAAGAATTGTTATCTGTTTTCAAGCTCCTGAGATGTAAGTTTCCCTATTGGCTTATTTGTAAAACGTAATTGACTTTTCCCTCCATATTGATCTTGATTTAAGTATACCCCAAATATTTCTCATGTTGCATACTTCATACATGCTGACCTGCTCAATCTCAACGAGTACCTCTCCCCCGTTTCAGTTTTTAGTACATGATTTGTGTCATCAAATTCAACTTTCCATCTTCTCATGATTTCCATACATCCAAGAGAAACATGAATACTATCAATACCAAATCACTTCAGCCTAAAACCTTTCAATCACACATCTTGTTTCTTTATCACAGTCCCCTTCCTCCAACTCTGTCCTACCAGCATGACAGTATACATGCCCTGTGGTCCCTTACAGATGATAGCACATGAAGAATATTTGTAAACAGATAACCTTGACCTTTCCTGTGTTATTAATTAATTGAAAAAAAGAATTGCATCATAATTACGATAAGTGATGATAATTTGTGATATAAGTGCACAGTGATGAGCAATTTATAATGATACCAAAAAAAAGCAACAATGACAACAATTACACTAACATTAAGAATAATGATACAAATAGCAAGGCAAATTTGACATGCTGTGAACAACTATCTCAATTCTTTACTTCACAAATGGCACTTGTATGAACAAGGTGCTTGGATTCATAAACTTGAGTTACAAAATAGATTGATATATACTGCATACAATTCGCATGATGATATCAAAATAGGCAAAAGTCACCAAATCTATTCATAAAATTCTTTCTAAAAATGTGCACCATTTCTATCGAGTACAAAACTGCATGGGAGCATACTGCATAGTCATGAGTAATATCAAGGAGTATTTATCATCCTTGAAGACCCACAAGGTAAATCACACTCTTGAGAGATTACATGATTTTTCTCTTCCATCTCCTTGTTATTTTCCTCAGTTATATTTGACACCGAAGAATCACATACATCTTCGATACATAGAAAATGAAATTCAATGAGTGAAAAGGTGGCAAAATATAATGCTTTGATTACTTCTTCATGATTACAATGATGATATTATACAATTCAATTCATTGGGTGTATTAGCATACTCATGAAACCAGTACACTGAATACACTCTCTCTGATACCATCATAGAGTTCTGAGTTTAACAAATTGTGCATCATAATTTCTACATTCAAATCTTATTGCAATTTCTCTTCAGTATCAATAATCACAATACAGAAATAAATCATAAATTTGATATTTTGTTCACATTAGCTTTTTCATAGGAGCATTTCATTTTATATATACTGGCATAATATTTTATGTTAGATATCATTTAAGAGTATTTTTCATGAATATAAATTTCCAAATCTGCGATAATCTACACTAAATAGATATCTTGGTGGATAGTTCAGTGTATTGTATTGTTGAAATTGAATGTATAATAACAGCACAGATTGATATGTGCAACCGTTGTATATATGACATTTTGGATGATAAAAAGAATAGCACCATACTTACTTTCTCTCGGCTTCCTAAATTTATAAACCAAGCTAAAACATCCAGAAATGTGACAAAATTCACCTTGCTCTACATGAGGTGTATTTGTAATGTTTTTATATCAGTATGGCTTTGTTTTATATGATGAAGAAGGCAGACCTGAAAAAACCTGCCCCCACCCTCCAAAAAAAGGGAGGAAGGGAGATTATTTTGTTGTTGCAATATATGTCTGATATTCAAAATGACAAGCCCATGATTATGTATCCAAAAAATTGTATTACAGAATATCAATAAATGCAAAATATCTGGAAACTACCCTGGGCTTTAAGCAAAAACAGAAACTTTCAAAATATAGCTCTGTTGCACCATCAAACTGGACATGACATTAAAGTGTGAAAGCTGCGGTGCATTGCATCATGAAATCCATGTGGTAGAGGTCAAAGGTGACCGGTCAGCGGTGAGAGGTGAAGGACACTGAGGGTGGGGTAGGGTGGGTGAGGAGGTTCATGCTGGGCCCATGGAGGGTAATGCTGGGGTACTCAGGAGACCTATTCTCTGCTTCTGCTTCCTTTGCTCTGTCATCTGAAAGACAAAACAAGAACCACTCTGGATTTAACACATGGGTATGCTTACAATATTTAGGGTATGTCAATAATTTAGTACTTGTGTAATCATGTTGAGTAAGTGCTTTGGCTCATTTAATCAAAACCACAAATATTAATCCATGGATTAAACCTGGGTAGGAGGAAGGAGTAAAAAGAAACAATTTTGACGTGATGATGTCCACAATCCCATAGAAAAGAAGAAAAAATGCTTTGATTACAGACACATTATGCCTTAATTTTTCTTGATTTAACAAGTTTTGTTTTCATCTGTTTGTCCCTCGACCTGTTCTAAGATACTTATTTGCCCTGAGACTTGACTGACCTGGTCTTTGAGTTCTGCCAGCTGTCCGCTGAGTGTCTGGACCAGCTGAGTGGTGCTCTCTAGCATGCTCTGTAGATTCCTCAGCTCATTCTGCTCACTCTCCCCCTCGTCTGCTGCCAGAGACATGGCTCGCATCCTGGGGAACCAGTCCAGGTTCTTCTCCTGAGTAACAGGTATGGAGATCCAGACAAACCAGCGTTTTCACTTGTTAATATACCTTACTTTATGCATAGAAATGAAGCCTGGGCCTTGCCTTCTGCTTCTGCTTTATACGTCATTATCATATGTCAGCGGCTAGCCTGGTGGATAATGTCATTGCCTGGCAAGCTTTTGCCGCAGGTGTAAGTGATGCAGGCTCCTCTTTTTCTGTGCTTATTTTGTAACAGATTGATCAGTCAATCTTATAACTATAGAGAGTAACAGCAAAAACAAATATTGTATCATCTCTCTTTCTTGATAACACAAACAACACCACTACTGGCCAAATAAAAATTACTACAGGTGGTGGAGTATTTATAGAATATAAATTTCAAACCTACTACAGAATTCTACAAATCTTCTTCTTGGTTCTATAATCAATGATCAACTCTTAAGGCACCACTGATGCCCTTTGGCACAAGACATACATACAATTCTCATAGCACAGAACTATGGCTAGCACACGCATGGTGAAGAAAAACACTTTGAGTCTATCTGTCATTATTGAAACACATTTATGCACACAGAGATGTGCATGAGCACTCAATAAAGAAATTCAGATACATTCAATGTTCCATTAAAAGTTACATTCGCAAGCTGTAGTCAATGTCCTCAACTTGGTTTCCTGTCAAAGTAATCAAGAAGTACAAATAACTCCAGTATTTACTTTGTGATTTACTAAACAGATATTTATCTTTTTGTGAGGCAGGTTTAATGTTGTTTACGTCTGGACCAATGCTGGGGACCAATATCAAAGCATTCCTTGGCACATCCATGACAGTAACAACCCTCCCTCTGCATACATTACATTTCTAAATTGGGTGGGTACTACTAGCATGAGATTGACAGCATCGTATACAAAGAGTTCCACATCAACAAAAGGATTAGCGACAGTACCTTAATCATGAGGTAGACATAGCTCTCTGGACCGGTGAACTCTGTGGGGTTCTTCACCCTGACGAGCACGATGAAGTACATGTAGTGCCACATGTTATGCTCCTCATTAATGTGCTCTTCAAACGATACAGACTTGTTGTCAAAACTGGCTCGGTTCAGGCCTGGCAAGATCAATAGAGCAGATATATTCATCATCTCAATACAAAAATATACAAAGGTTAATCAGTATCAATTCATTTACAATTGAATATGACTTATAAATAATATACAAATGGATATTATTATATTACATGATAAAATAGCAATAACAGTGGTCGCCATCTCAATGTTAAGATATACAAATTCTACAGCATCAGTATTCATTTATTCATGATAGCATGTATTGCTTCACATTCACATAGATACTCATGATATCATTGAAATGTATAGAATAAGTATAACTATTTTACATTACAAAAATATCAAGAACAATAGTTCTTTCTTAGTTGGCATATCACAATGTGGTCTCTAAAGGATATGTCATAATTCAAATCAAGCTTTATTAGAAACATGGAAATGTATCTGACTTATGATGAACAATATTTCTTGTCTCATACTGCAATAGAAATGCTGGTTAATCTACAGAAATGAGAAGATTCATGAATAAAAGGGAAATATAAAGTGACCAAATTGGACAATTGCAGTGAAAGTCCTTACCACAAATGAAGCAGGTGTTCCTGAGAATCTCTTCCTTCTGCTGCTTCTCGCTCCTGAGGTCGGCAAACGTGTCGATGATGACACCAAAGATGAGGTTGAGGACGATGATGATGACCAGGAAGAAGAAGGCGAGGTCATACAGCACTCGAGCACCAAACCATGGCTCCTGGATTGGGGATGGTGACCAAGGAGATATCTCAAGTAGCAAGATGCTTCTTCTTCTTTTCCAATGTACTATAACAGTTTCGAATTTTCAACCGAGGCAAGCTCATTTAGTGTAAGGGGAAGTGGTGGAACAAACTATGAAACTTCTATAACAATATTCTTATTTTGAGGGGTCCACAAACTACAAGCACTTGCTTTTCAGTGGATCCCTCCATTTCCACAGGTATCTTATATAATGATAATGTGTTTTGTGTATGTGTATGTAAAAAAATATTATATACATATGTCAATATTTATATATAATTTTTGTATTATCACATTGTTATATACAAATGTATTTTATTTTGCCTGTTGGAAATGAAAATAAACGAATTTGAATTTGAAAACTATGAAACCTGTATAATCCATGGAGTACCATTCTGCCATGACCATGATTGGGCTCCCTTCTTGCTTGATATTAAGATACCAGGTAGGAATCATCTCAGCATTGTAAATTTGTGGAAACTAAAGAAATTGAGACTATTTACCACAACTACCCCTAATCTTGAAGCTTGGCATATACTGCTATGAGAATATCAATGTGTAACATGCAGGTTTTTGCAATGACTGAAATGACTGGATAAATATTCCTTACTTTACATGAAATTTGTTTAGAATCATATTGAACAATGTTTGAGTTGTTTGTTGAGATATCCTCTTAGAATTGATCACAATTAGATTTTATGTTTCTGCAATCAACTGTTTTCCGACTTTCTATTGGCAAAGTAACTGTTACCTATGTTTAAACATTTGAACACCTTTGTATAACTAGTAATTAATATTTTACATCCCTACATCTAATACCTACCCATCTGGAGGAGCTCCATAACACAGCTCCAATGCCCCCTTCTACTACCACCTTTCACTTACTACATCTGCTACCTACTCTGCTAGGGTTCCGCACCCCATGGTTGAGTGGGGTGACTTTACATATGACATAAGTATCACAGAACCTACTAACACCATTCACTTACTTCATCTACAACCTACCCAGCGAGGGTTCCGCACCCCATATTTGAGTGTGGAGACTATACACATGACATAAGTATCACAGAACCTACTACCACCTTTCACTTACTACATCTAAAACCTACTCAGCTAGGGTTCCGCACCCCATGGTTGAATGGGGTGACTTTACACATGATGATTGCAGAATCTACTACTACTACCACCATTCACTTACTACATCTGCTACCTACCCAGCTTGAGGGGCTACGCAACACGTCTCCAATACCCCCTCCACTCCACACCCCATGGTTGAGTGTGGTGACTATACACATGATGAGAGCATTGCAGAATCTACTACTACTACCACCATTCACTTACTACATCTACAACCTACCCAGCTAGGGTTCCGCACGCCATGGTTGAGTGTGGTGACTATAAACATGACATAAGTATCACAGAACCTACTACCACCGTTCACTTACTACATCTGCTACCTACCCAGCTTGAGGGGCTCCGCAACACGTCTCCGATACCCCCTCCACTCCGCACCCCATGGTTGAGTGTGGTGACTATACACATGATGAGAGTATCACAGAACCTCTCTTCTTCATCATCATCACCATCTGACACAGCCACCGATGTTTCAGGGACATCTAAATGAAAAAGGAAAATAAGATAAATGAGTATGGAACTATGCTTGTACAATTACCAAATACGAGCATTTCTAAACTTGTATCACTTGACATAATAATCTTCAATTAGCAATAATATGGAAGTCCTTCCTTTAAGTACTCAAGATGTTGAACTGGTAGTACAAATATTCTTTTCTTGTGCACATTGATACAGTACTTGATATCTTGCTGTAAAGAAAAATTCAATTTCTGGTTCTGGTGGTTGTAACAATGTTAAAGTTCACTTTCCAAAACTATTTTGGATCAGGCAACATTATTGCAAATGTTACAGCAATACTAATTCAGTGTTGATTATAAATTGTTTTGTGTATGAAGGATTTCTTTCAGTGCTTACATGGATACATGTGAAAGGTTCCAGGGAAACGTATGTGTGATTAGATGGATAGTCACTTTAGATAAGCTGTGGGTGACAACACATAAGGAAAGAATAGGAAGAAAACTCAATGGCTGTAGGACAAACCAAATTCCTCACCTTGTGGGGCAGAGTACAGTTTGTGAGCGGAATCCATCTGGTCACTACAATTGCCTCCTGCCAGACACGACGGGGAGGGGTCAGGCATGGGGGGTGGGGCTTGAGGGTCAGCTGAGGCGATAGTTGGTGCTAAGGGTGGATAGAGGGTGATAGGAGGGAGAATACAACGCACCACAATCAGAAAGATTAATATACCTTGGAAAGACACTAGAACCCAGAAAGGAAATATGAAAATATCAAACAATAGAGAATTGAAAGGAAGCATAGGAGAGAGAGCGACCAATATTGCACTAAAGACATGAAGACATATACATGTTTATATTTCTATGTGACTACTGATAGATAGAGACACAAACACTCCCACTCGATTATCTGCCACACACATCAAGCAGTATACAATTAAGGCTCACTCATGATCAATACAAGAATGTAATTAGCATTTTTGAGCACTACATAATTATGCTTGTATCAAACTTATTCAGACACAGAAAGAGAGAGAGACAGAGGCAGGGAATAGACAGAGAGAGAAGGAAGACATATATGGTAAGACAGAGTATGATGGAAAGAGTGAGGAACAACAAAAGAAAGATCCTATGGAAAGGGAAAGAGATAAAGCAAGAGGGGAGAGAGAAAATGGAGAAGAGAGGGTGTGGTAGGAGGGAGAGGCATGGAAAAACAGAAGAGAGTAGAAACCAGCAGCCATCTGACTTACTGTCATTTGCCATCTTATTGGAGACCGGGATCACAAAGTCATCCCTGAAGGTCAGGTAGCCAATGATAGAGAAGAGGTAGACCAGGATCAGAGCAAAGACCGCCGTCACAACGATGGAGCGCCAGTTCCGTGTCACCGACCGCATCACATTCAGCAGAGTCTCCTCCTGGTTGATGACATCCAACATCTGAGAGGAGAAAGGTTGAACAATGTACATAACTCATTTCATTTGAATTGATTAGGTCTTATACATTCACAGGCGCCCTTGATCAGCTAATAAGGCTGTTTTTCAGGGAGACGGTGACCAAGATTTTTACATTAGCATACACATCCTAACTTTATATAATGTAAATAAATGACAATAAAAATATATACAACCTCGGAAACAATCATATCAAATTATATATCACTATTTATTACCGAGGGAGAAAATGTCATCCAAAGCTGAATGAACTCAGATTTTTTTATGAAATCAAACATTTGAAACTTAATCTATGTTATCATCAGAGATGATATGAAACATTTTATACAAAACCTTTTATTCACAGTGAATCAAGGCACAAGACGATCCTAATTTTATGTTTGAAAAAAAATGTTACATGTGTTACTTTTTTTTAATTGCAGTGTAACGTAACATTCCATGTATCACTTGATCCCAAATCAGCCTTTCCCATACCATACAAGAGGTGGTGGAACAGCACCTCGAAGATGAACAGGATAAGTGTATGTATGTATGTATGTATGTATGTACATATGTATGTATTATGTATGTATTATGTATGTACTATGTATGTATTATGTATGTATTATGTATGTATTATGTATGTATTATGTATGTATTTGTATGTGTACATGTACACTTGTATGTATGTCTGTACATATTTATGTATGTAATGATCATGTAGTACTAACCAGCACACTGTAGAAGAGGGGATCCACAGCCATGCCTAGGGCACACATAATCACATAGCCGACATGGTACAGCACCTCAAAGTTTGTCAGAATGTGATGGAAGCGTTTGTTCATCAGGCCACGGTTACCAAAGAAGCTGATGATGAAGATCACTTTGATCATCAACTGCATAGAGAAAAGTTATCAAATGGTTAGCATAAGCATAAACATTTTTAGTTTATTTCATATTTTTCATGATACTCCCAAGTTCATGAGGCAAAATCATAATTGCTTTAGATGAACAAACATACTTTAACTCTACAAATTGAGCTTCAGGTGTCTATAAACTGTATCTCTCTTGATTTTTCAGAGCTGAAGTTGCCCCAACCCCTCGCCCCACTTGCCAATCTAAACCCACACGTCTCTGTTTGACACCCCTTCCAAAACCATGACAGCTGCAACCCTCTCAATACCAACCAATCATAGTCCAACATCAATTACTACAGTTTATCACTGAGAGGGTCAACTCCTCACCTTGAGGATGCCCAGAAACCGTAGCGACGGGATGACCCCAAATGAAAGAATCATCTGCAGCACAGAAGCGATGATGAATGTCCTAACCCCCGAGGGTTTGGGGAGGGCTAGGATGGTTGCTAGGGAGAAGAACATGACTGTCCATACCAGTCTGGACAGTCTAGGATCCAGGTCTACCAATAAACAAACAAACAAACAAACACACTCAATGTTATTACAGTCAAACCTTCTGTAGCAATAACCTGTAAAGAAAGACCACATGCTCCTAAAGACTACATTTTGTGTTTCCCCTGAAAAAATGGTTCTCATTCAATTCAATTCAATTCAGTTTAAATATATCACTCATCTTTCAGATAACATGCAAAACATAAGATGAAAACATACAAATCTATAAATAATAAAATAGAACACATTGAATCTTGGATCAAAGTAACCTGCAGATAAAGACCCCATTTTCTCTTTTCCCTGAGAAATATTTCTCAATCAAACGAGTATTGAAGTCACCTGCATATAAATACCACTTGCTCATACAGACCAGGTTTCTTGACTCGATGAACAGGTGTCACTACAGTGTCATTTTTACTGTGAAGTTATGATCCTTTAGAGTATTTTACTGCTACTCGTTGTCAACAATTTGACCCCAGTGTCTGCCCACCATAGCAGAGGAGGAACACTGCTTTGTATTATCAAGCAATATGTCAAAACTAACTCCCATCACTCTGCCCAGAGGAAAGATATCATCTGAGTAGCCAAATGTAAATGCCAGCAGTACTGGCATGACTCCTTTGTGTGAACATCCCTCTCCATAGACAGCAACTAAAACTGATTGATTTCTCTGTACGGAAAAA
This sequence comes from Arbacia lixula, assembly GCA_963669155.1. Taxonomy (NCBI): domain Eukaryota; kingdom Metazoa; phylum Echinodermata; class Echinoidea; order Arbacioida; family Arbaciidae; genus Arbacia; species Arbacia lixula. Next base: position 20,545,515 of record OZ022576.1, on the reverse strand, counting down.
CAGACTGTAACCGCAATGGCATCAGCTAAACTGCTTTAAGTTCAAGAGTGGTTTCTATAGTAACTGTAATTAGTTACATTATTTACAATCATTCTTTGTAAAAGTCATAGGAAGAGTAAATCAATAATGAAGATGAAATAGAAAAACTGTTAAAAATGTATCAAATAGATACAAAGTAGTATGGAGAGTACACATTATTAGAATCATCACTTAATGCCATAAGGAATGCAAGTGACATCTTACCTAATGTGCCATCTTTGAATGGGTAGAACAAGGCAACAATGACATTGATGAGGATGAGGAGGAAGAAAGAGCCGTAGCTCCATGTCGTCATGTTGTTACTGGCTAAGAAGAGGAAACGCTTTGCTGTGGGGGTGAGACAAAGACAGAAATATGGTGCTCATAGGATTACACTTACTTATCATTAATGCTACGACTGCTCCATAGGCCATAATTACCATACAGCATATTGTAAAATTATTATGTAGCACAATTTGTTGGCTGATTTTGGCAGCCATCTAATACACTTTTTCTTTATCAGACATTCTTTTTTCTAAGGTTTTATGGTTTCCAAATTTTTCACGATTCCAAAGCAAATAGGTCTGAGATTCATTTTTGAAATGTTGCATGTATTTCAGTGTGAAGAAATAAAGCCATTAGTTTGACAGTAAGATCTCCATCTCTCTGACTCAATCTGCCCTGCCTTACCTCTGAGCTTCTTCTGCCATTGCATCTCCATGAACATGTCGTCGCTGCGCTCAAAGAAGTCTGCCACCTTGCTGCCCTGCTCATCCCGCTCGGCCGTGGCAAACACCTTGGTCTTGGTCTCCTGGGTCAGGAACTCACACACCTGGGGCACTGGGAACACGATGCGCTCCAGCGTCCGGTCCTGACGCACAATCTGAGCAACAAACAAGGGATTTGGAAAAGAAATTGAAGGCATGCACCCAGTAGGAGAAAGGAAAGTGTACTCCATATCCACAACATTGGTAGTCCACAAAATTTAATTTACAGATTTTCAATTTTAAAGCTAATTTTCTGGGCAGAACACAGTAAGAAATGAGTGAGGAGTATGAAAAGCAGAGTATCTCTTTTGTGAGGAGGAGTCTGAGAGACTGACAAAGATTTCATGATGTATGCATGAGCTCGCACACCTGGGGCACTATGAACACAGGATTATATACAGATAGTCATGGGTAAACCAATCATACTCTTCGAAAAGAGTTCTCTCGCAATAGCTCTGATAGATGGATAGATAGATAGATAGATAGATAGATAGATAGATAGATAGATAGATATGTAGAAAGAAAGATGTTTTTGATGGTTATAAGAGCCGACAACTGTTTAAGACAGCGGCAAGGAAGTAAACTAAACCATTAAGCCTATAGTAAAACAAAATTTGATTTCATAAGATGGAATATAATGCTTGGTCCCCCACCTCTATTTGTGCTGTATGTCTTGCATAGTACTCCAGTGCCTTCTCAATATCTGATGGGTTGGCTGGCTTCAACAGCGACTGAAGCTCCTTGTTATGTTGAGACAGCTGCAAGGCAAACACAGGGAGGATGGTAACCATAGTAATGATATGACATCTATGAAACATTGCATCAAATTTGAATGTGAGTTGCAAATGTCAATTTCAAGTATATAAAAATTCATGACATGAGCTGATATAATTATATGTGCATCTGTGTTTTCTCCATCATGCCGATTTGTTATCTCCATCACATCACCTATTACCCAAGGCTCTTCCATTCCCTATACCTGGTGTGCAAGGATGAAGATGTTATGACCGACTTCTCTGGGAGAGATGGCCTCCTCTTCATCGTCTCCCCCCAGCTCCTCCTCCTCATCCACCTCCACCTCCTCCTGCTGGTATGCTTGTTTGATTACCTCCACCTGGAGACATTGAAAAATATAGATACGCACTCAGCTTACACTCAGGCAGAATGAAACTATGCATTCAGTTGAATCACATTGAGAAATATAGATACTGTAGGCATTCATCAAAGACACAAGGATAATATTACTGTGCATTTAGCTGATACACGAAGGGCAAAATAGAAATATGTATTTATCTAAGATGTCAGTTACATTTGGCATGGGCTGAAAATATTCATGAACTGACATCATTTTGTCCAGACATAATATTTATCATATAAGTGTGTTTCTACAATGAAGATATTTCAAAAGCAATTATGTTTTCAAGCCAATAAGAAGGGAAATGGTATATCTGACTGATAAAATATAAAATTGGCTGATATAAGCCTCCTTTGCCTGCAAGTGACAGAAGAGACTATTGTCCCATATACTGAGTTCCATGTACTCACCAGCTGCTTGGGGCTGAGATTGAGCAGGATCCTCTCTGCATTCTCACTGTCATGTCTGCTCTCCATGATGGCCAGAAGAAGTTTGGAAGCATTGTTCTGGATTTTCATTGGCAAGAAAGATAGATATTACAGTCATGCTGATGCAAATTGTCTCATATGAAAGCAACATCGTCCGTCTATCTACCTAGACATTTCTGAAATAATTTGCTTTATTGATTGTTGTTTGTATTGCACTCTGTCAATACTACTCAAATTACTTAGCAGTTATTATCCATGACAATTTTTTTTCAAAGCCTGCCCTCAATGTGTAAATTATCTACACAGGAATGTAGAGGCTTTCTTTAGCCAGCAGCTATTTCACAGGCATTTTTTTCACCACTGGCATTCATATTCTCCTAGCTTCCAACGTTTTCCAGGGCATGTAAAATATATAAACAGTGCCACACTGGTTAAGGTCTTGGATCCACAAACTCATGAACATAAGTACAGTCAGTTCACCACGAGACCTCAGCAACATACAATCAACCCATCCCTCCCATACATCAGGATGAAAGATCCCAACTCCTGTACCTTGAGCTTGAGCACTAGGTCCATGCGCTGCTTGCCTAGAGGATTGATGTCATTCAGGATAAGGGCAGTGATGATGTCAAGACCGTTTGATTCATGGTTGGCAATGCAGTTCTGTAGAAGGGAAGAGCACTTGTATTATTGTCATTAATAATCAACATACAAATACATTGAAACCTGTATATAACGACTGCTCATGAGAGATTGGTCTATATGAGCAGGCTGGTCTTTATGCAGAGGCTAATTTAGTACAGGTTTCAATGAGTAACATTGTATAAGGGAAACAAACATTTGTGGTCTTTATAGACAGGAAGTCTTTATATGCAGGTGGTCATTAAAGCAGGTTGTATACTCCTCATTACTTGACAAGATAAGATTTCTACCAGCCCACATGTCAAGCTCATCGTAAAATGATCTCCAACAACCAGAGTTATTTATGTAATTTAAATCATACTTTATGAAATGGTCAAATCTGTTCTTCTTTTGATGCTCATTCATACAGCTTTGAATTGAATTGTATTTGTAATAGAGCAGATAAGTATCAGTTCTTAATGAGAAAAAGTAGAAGGAAATAGAAGAAGAGAAAAAGAACAAAGAATAAGGAGAAAAAGAACCACAAAAAAAAGAACAAGAAGGAGGAGAAAATGTAAAATGAGGAGAAAAATAAAACAAGAAGAAGAGAAAAAGAAAATGAGAAGAAGAAAAAGAAAAAGAAGAAGAAGGAGGACATTAAAAATAAGGCACAGAAGTGCACTAAATAATTGGGTTCATACTTGGTTTTCATGGCAAGGTCCCTGGCAATACTCGGTGAGACTCTCCAACGTCTGATTGATGAGGGCGACATTCTTCTCGTTGATGTACAGGCCTAGCAGCCCCAGGCCCCCTGTGGTACTCCCACAGATGCAGTCCAGGAACTGCAACGTCTCACTCACTAGGTTGTAGTTAGTCTTACTACTCTGGTGCCGCAAGAAGTTCTGAAATGATGTGGACAGGACAATATATGAATTATTGACTGTAAGAGCAGTCTATATCTTTTAAATAGGCCTAGAAGCCCCAGGCCCCCTGTGGTACTCCCACAGATGCAGTCCAGGAACTGCAACGTCTCACTCACTAGGTTGTAGTTAGTCTTACTGCTCTGGTGCCACAAGAAGTTCTGAAGTGATGTGGACAGGACAATACATAAATCATTGACCGTAAGAGCAGTCTATATCTTTTTAATATACCAAATACTGACCAACAATCAAAGCAGTGAACAGTGCATGTTTGTAATCTGTATATGTGTATCCCCTGTAGCCCCCACGCCGTGCCCATCCCTACCAGCCTACCTGGAGGTCTCTATTGTGGTTCTCACACAGCAGCTGCAGGAATCTCAGGATGGGTTCCATGATAGTGACCTCCGGGCTCATCAAGCCCTTCTCATCCTCCTTGGTCTTCTCAATCTGGCCCAGGGCATCCATCCCTGCCACACCCACTCCACCCCTCTCCCCCAGCTCCTCGTCACGCCCCTTCCTGACGGCGGAGAAGGCCTTGCTGGTGTGCAGGGCTGCGTCCACCAGCTGCTCCTTCAGGTCATCGCTGATGGAGCCATTCACCATGCGAACTGGGGAAGGGGCAGAAGGAATTTGATAAACATGTTGCGGGAGAATGAAACCATGAAAATAAATTAATTGAATAAAACATACACTCATGATGTGTCTCATTTTTCTGAAATTGTTGCTGTTTTTTTTTTTCATTTTTCTTATTTAATTCATAATAATCTTATTTCAGGGTGTCGAGTGAAAAAAAATCTGTCCCAAATCTTGTATTTCATCAAACTCTAACCCAATTCAGCTTAATAAAACAAATTGCAAGATTGTTAATTCTCCCACGACTCCACACAAATGATCACATCAAGCATCCACCCATCATGGAACAATAACAATATCCCATCATCTCTGATGCATTAAATCCTGAGTAGGTTCCTGGGTCAATACTTACTCCTCCTATTGTGGCCCCCTATCCCTGGGTCTTTGCCCACTGTGGTCTCCTTCTCATCAATGGCCTTGCCCGTGATACCTTCCCCAGTGTTCACAGTCATTGTGGCTTTGATCTCAGCCTGGGCGTCCCGCATCCTGTCGTAGAACACCTTGAAGAAGCGCTCAGATTTCTTGTCTGTTGACGACAGGTGTTTGATGATAGATTTCTGGAAGGAGGGGGGTGGGGAGCAAATATAGATGAGAAATGCATAAAATCATCATTTTTGCTAAATATCTTAGAATCATCTTTTCACTTTCATTCTTTCATGTGAACCAACTATTCCCTGTGTGGTACCTGCACGCTTATAAGAATCAACTTGTTTATAATTTCTATAACATAAACATTTTTAAAATCACAATAAGCCAACTAAAATAAAAATAAACTGAGGAGTAACTTTTGAAATCCTACATATGTTCTACAAGTTGTTTTACCACTGATTGATATCTCCATTGTTTACATGCATCTTATATTGGCCTTAATAGAGATATGTTAGTTCATCAAAAAACCATGACGGAATGTTTCAGTTAAAGCATAATAGTAATTTCATTTATTTTACATATTCATTGCTACCTTTTCACTACAGAAGAAGTAAAACAATCTATACCATAATGCAAACATTGCAACATAAAAACAAATTCAGCTTGTGCATAGGGATTGGGGTGGAGTGGGGTGAGGTGCGCACCTGTATATTGGGGTTGCCCCCTTCCAAGAGTGCTATGCCCAGCTCCACGCTCTCCTGAAAGACCCGATTGCTGCTATTTCTGACCACCAGGTCAATCACCAGCACCGAGGCTCCCTGCTGGTCAAGCTGATTCTGCACCTGGGCTAGCGTCAGCTCCGCCCTGCTCAGTAGCATGTTGCCCGGGTGACTGGGCCCCGTCACCGTGGAGACGCGGTGGTGGTGGGAGGGGTCGTTGTCGCGGGTGTAGTGCGGGTGCGTCTTGCCGTAGTAGCGGAAGAGCAGAGACTGGCGTAGGTTCTCGCCCTGCCAAAGGGAAACCAGACATGGATGGACTTACCAGAAGATGAGGCTACAATCTGGATAATCTAAAAGCACAGCTTTATCTAATAAGCAACACTCAGCAGGAACAAAGAGATGTTATACGCTATATGTGCAATAACTTCAGAATAATAAAACAAGCCTTGTGAATGACACCATATATTATAATGGATACTATATCAATTATTATAAGTGCTACCTCAACTTATGATATTGAATAAATGTACCATATGTATCCACAACTTTTACATTGTGTAAAGTAGCTGTCTTCACATACAATATCAGTATATGCAGACATATATTTGAATCAATACGCAATTCCAAGTATTTTAATTTCTTGGTGTATGTGTGAGGACCGATCACGTATACCTCTAACTCCTTCTCTGCCAGACAAAGTTCTGTTCTTTTTCAATATCTACAGTCAAATGTTGCCAATTTTTTTAGGTAATCATTACAAATTTCCAATTTCCAGATTAACACGTTTATTCTTCTCTATTTAAGATTTCAGTTGGATATATTGAGAGTGGAGGGTAATTTCATCTCAGCTTGGTGTAGCCAAATGTAGCAATACAACACAAGTCCACTGATAGATTTCATCTATGAATACTACACCACATATTCACACTGTTTATTACATGAAGTGCCCTCTCATCAGATCTCATGCACACAAGGGGTAATTGAAGAAATTAAATTAAAGCCAGTTGCAAATTGAGGATGGGGTGATTAAATGTTTAAATGGGAGTCTTTCAAAATGTACATGTATATGCAGATTACAAAACATGACCCCCCCCCTCTATTTAACCCCCCCCCCCCCCCCCCTTAAACACCCCATCCCCCTTAAACATCCCCCCCCCCCCAAACATCCTCTCCCCCTTCCCTCCTCCCTGGAAGATGCACACCATGCAAACATTCATGACTAACGTTTCACAGCATGCACAGCTACACATAGTGTACTGCAACATCTTTACATAGCATGCATATCATCTCACAAGATATCAATTACCAGCACTGCACACAATATGCACAATTTGACGGGTCACAAAACCACTGTAGCAGATTTCAATATCTGTTGGTTTCAGTAACGTTTCCTTACCCTTGAAATTATCAGTAAAATATTTCGAACATTTCAGATACAAAAAGGATATTCACAATACTAAAGAATACACATGTACAATAACAGACATAAAAACAATTATATGTATCATAAATGCACCATTACAATAAAAGCATTAGAAACATTTGACCATCTGTAAGACCATTATCCTCCCCACGTTCATGTGACCTAACTGCCCTAACCCTAAACCTGCACCCCAGTTTGCTGAATAGTTGAAAAAAAAATGGTGGGCTCATAGTCACCAGCCCTGCCTTCGCCCAGTGCCCAATGTCAGTTTGCCAAGTTATTTGATCAACTTCTCATCAACTCCTCAGTTCAACAGGCAAGCGAACAAGTTGTTTCTTGATATGAGGATCTCAGTGCTTGTTACTGAGTGCATGTCATAACAATATGCTTTAAAATGCTATTAAGATATGTCTATTTCCTGCCTGATAAAGTGTAAATGGCATGCAGGAAATGCACTGTGAAAGTTGAAGGTCAACCCACGCAGTCCCACAGGTATTAAACTGTGTCCTTATTGCTATGGGGCAGTCAGTGATTGGCATTGAGAGACTTAACCCAGTCCGTCCCACATGTAAGAAATTGAGTTATTGTTATGGGGCAGTCATTTCTTGGTACTGAAAGAATTAACAGATTAAGATATAGGCCCTTGGATTGTTGTCAAAGGGTCGGGAGATTTGTGCCAAGTGTGTACCTAACACAAAAGAGTTCAGATTTATCTGGCACATTCACCAACCATAACAACAGCCACATCTGTACTGTTCATCATAGATCATAATATATACCATTCAGAAATACATGTTGGCCTATCTACAGTTATGGGTACATTTCTGTTACATTTACTGTAACATTTGTATAAATCTCTTAAATTCCAATTTTTTTGTCTCTTAAATAAACCAGCCAATAATAATAAAATATCAAAGAAATGTATTGATTTGCACTTTACAAGGTTTTGTATGCTTCAGAAAATTTGCCTTGTACAAATTTGCCACAGCACATTGGTAACAGGACTGACGAGTTTGTAACACACTCGTCTGTCCCGTTACCACAGTGATATCGCAAATATGTACAGGCTTAGTTTAGAATTATATAATAATGAACATTCAGAGCAGGATTTTAGCTGAAGTAATTTTGGAGGAAACTAATTCAACACTGTCATAGTTTGGTGGTGCAAGGTGGTCATAATTTCAAATGATTCAGTTGTGCCAAAAAATATCCCTTTACTGTAGACAGACCCATGTAGTATCTTACATTCCAGTACCATCTTACTCTACCACCAACATCAACATGTATTGCTGTACATCATGTATGTTGAGTGTAATCACTTAGATGGAGAGCTACATGTAGTTGCATAAAATATTGAGGTTACACTATGAGAACGGTCTTTTGTTACGCTGACAAAATTAAAAAGGGACCCTTTGAAATTTTGTCCGTATAACTAAAGACAATGCTCATAGTGTTACGATGCATTCTCAACCCATGCTACAGATTCATATAAATACATCATGTCTACTAGTAATTCAAATTGATTAAATGAGGTGCAAAAACCGCCACCAAATTTCCATCTGTCTAATGCGACACTGCTTTCTTAAATTCTGCACTGACAGTAATAAAAAACACTGACATCTTATGAGCTGATGCTGAATCCATTATTGAAAACCTTTAACTAAGATGCATTTATATATTTTTTCCAAAAGCATATAAGCTAAACCTGTGCTAAACAGCCACAGAATCGAAGTGCAGAGTTAGTCTACAGTCTTTGTGTAAAGTTGGACTAGTTAGTCCTGTTATAGGCCAGGTTTAGCTTTGCCCATATTTCAGGACACTTATCCTCTATGTCTACTACATACCCAGCTACCCATTAGTACACCGCATTACCCTTGCATTGTTAGCTGAATGTCAAACATAGAAATCATCTTACTGTGGTCATTCCAAGATTCTGTTGATAGGTAAGTACAAATATAATTATGGCATTGTCAAAATCACTTACAGCAAAGTGATTGTCCATTTCTAATCAACATTACTTATATGGCTTTTACGTTCAATTTTTTATTTGGTTTCACATTTGGTGTTTTTTATAAGGCATTTTTTTTAAACAGAAATTAGTCATAAAGACAGTTATGCTTTTTTGAGGTTGCTAAGGATGCTTTGAAAAGCAAAGCCTCAAAATAAATGAAATTGCATTATAATTCTTACAGTAATATGATGAAGATATTCATTGCCTGCGAGCACCATAGGAATATGTCTACGGACAATGCTTTACATTTCACATTCTTGAAAGATGAACTAAAAGCCATTCACGTACTTTAAATCTAAGCTACTCTTAAGATCATGAGACATAGACTACACCACACTAGCAAAGCAGATTTTCTCCATATATGATGTGCAGAATGAGGTGTAATAAACCTCATAAATATCTTGATGCTCTGGTGCCTAAAACAGGACAAGTTGATGTTAACATACATCTCAGGATGAACGGTAGAGAAAAATATATAATTTTTATCTAAATCTATTTTAGTAATACAGCATACATAGATAAAAGCAGTCATTCTATACCTTGATATATCACACTGATAAAACAAGTTCTTTCACCATACACAACTAAAATTAAATCTCTGTATTTTCTACTTATCCGCTGTATTCTTGACATGTATTTATAAAAATATAAATCAAATGACAGTAAAATATCAATACTGATCAAAATGCACCGACACAGACTACTCTAACAATCTTCAGCAGGCATATAAATTTGCAAATCAGCATTTATACAGTTAATGTTCCAGTGATCGATCTCTTAAGCTAATCATAACACAACATGCCACAGAAGAGTGGTGCATCATGCGATAGTTACATGGACAACATTCCAACCATGACTTCAAAGAGAGATTTATTCATTTGATGCCAGATAAAAAAACAAATTAACTACTCTATCAGAAGTTGTATTTATTACTTGTGCAATGGCATATTTAGAGAGCAGCCCACTTCTTGTAATCAGATCACGCACAAGAAAGGGTATCTGAAGAAATATATCTTAATTAAGGTTAACTTTTGACTGTAAAATTCCTTACAATAGTGCACAGTTATCAGCAATTACGTAGAAGCATTCCAGATATATCAAAGTGAAATTAAAAAGGAATCACACTATTACAAGTTTCAATGAAAGCTTTATTATGTCATTTGGAATTAGTATTCAACTCCTAAGTCTAGAAAACATTGCAACTAATTTGAACAGCATGCCTCATCCAGCTACCTTGTCAACATATTTCCAACCGTGTATACTGTGCTAGTCACTTTGCATAGCTCAATGTCTCAAGATCATTTTCTCATGTTTTAGGTGGTACTTCTCCATGGTGTTGGTATTACAAAGGTGATAAAAAAATAACAGAAAAAAATGCTCTTAACAACATTGACACACACAGAATAATACCACATAGTCAACAAATAATCTCAAAAATGCAAGTGATAAAAATAAAAAATAATCAAAACTGTTAAATAAACAATAATGAAAAATATAAAACAATGAAGACTAAAAACAAAACAAAGCATGCTAAACTCTTTAACCAAATAATAGGATAGAAGATGCTATGTCTGTCTGGTGCTATCTTTCATGTACTTATTAATAAGTTCTGTCATTGTTTCATATACATCTGCACATGTATGGATGTATGTATGTATGCATGCATCTTTGTTTCTATGTATGTACACACATATAAATGTAATCATGTACATGTATACATGTTTATTACATGTATGAATATATGTATGTATGTATGTAAATTGGAGCTCAACAAAACTTTCTAAATATCTTGCTTTGATCTACATGTAGATCAGACAAGTTTTTGTCGGACTCCACTGTGTGTATGTATAATGCATGCATATACCTTTATGTATGTATGTACAGTTGTCCTCAAAATTATTCATACCCCATTGAAAATAACAGTCTTTGTTTGATTCTTCCTTGGTACTTCCTGTGTATCTTTTGTCTACTTGTTGCTATGCACAAATCCACATATGAGTTGGCTAAACTTCATTTGCATAATAATAGATAAGTCCAAAAGTGATTTTTCCCTCATGTTCAGAATTATTCATACCCCTGACAATACCTCAACAAAAATGTTCTTTCTTCATAGTATCCATTGTTTTCCTTTCCTGAGAATGTGTTAATCTTTGTCCTATAGTTATTTCAAGATGTTCCAATGGATTAAATACCTTTTTTGTTGACCAAATGTTAAACTATTGTCAAACACATAGCATCTTTCCATAAGACTTTAAATAGAGGAAACGTGTTCTGGTCATTCTCAGTTTCTGATCATCATGGCCAAGAAGAAGGAGCTCAGTGAGGACCTACGGCAACGTCTTGTGCGTGCCCACATTGAAGGAAAGGGTTATAAGGCCATTTCGAAGCAATATGATGTCTCTGTGGCAACCGTGCAGAGCATTATCAACAAGCACAAGAAGTTCAATACTGTTAAAAACCTCTGTGGGCGCGGCAGGAAAAGAAAGGTGTCCCCCAAACTTGCCAGGAAAATCTGCCGAGAGGTCAACAACAACCCCCAGACCACAACCAAGGCCCTACTTCGAACGCTTGACCAGGCAGGGACGAAGGTGTCACGGTCCACTATTGAGCGAGTCTTGCACAGAGGAGGTCTCCATGGACGTAGGCCTCGGAAGACCCCGCTGCTCAGGAAGAAGCATCTGGAGGCTCGCCTAGCCTTTGCTAAAGGTCATCTAAAGCAAGATTCCAGCTTTTGGTCAACCATCCTGTGGTCTGATGAGACAAAGTTGGAGTTATTTGGCCATATGGATGTTGAATACGTCTGGAGGAAAAAAGGAGAAGCATACACTCCAAAGAACACTGTGCCCACCGTCAAGCATGGTGGTGGAAACATAATGCTATGGGGATGCTTCTCTTCCAGTGGCACAGGCAACCTCGTCAAGGTCCAAGGAATCATGAGAAAGGAGGATTACATCATGATCCTTGATGAAAACGTGAAGGAATCCGCTGAGAAACTCCAGCTTGGCCCTAATTGGAAGTACCAGCAGGACAATGATCCAAAACATACCGCCAAGGTAGTGAAGAAATGGTTCAAGGACAATGATGTCAACGTCCTCGAATGGCCAAGTCAGAGTCCTGACCTGAATCCAATTGAGAACTTGTGGCGAGACTTGAAGACCAGAGTGTTGGCTAGGAAACCGACCAACCTGTCCCAGCTTGAGGCTTTTGCCAAGGAAGAGTGGGCCAACATCCCCCAGAAGACATGCAGGAAGCTTGTGGACACGTACAAGAACCGTCTAGAAGCAGTCATAAGAAACAAAGGCTATGCTATTGACTATTAAAGAAAGACATTGGACTCAGTAAACCGAGGGTATGAATAATTTTGAACATGGCATTTTTTGAAAATCCATGAATAAAATACCCCTGAAATGATGAATTTCTTGAATTGTGTATTGTTGTTATTCTTTCACATGTTGGTCACATATAACTGATATACACACTTGACAAAATGCATTCATTTCATCACAAAAATAAAAAATCATAAAAATTAACAAGGGTATGAATAATTTTGAGGACAACTGTATGTATGGGTTAACAGTTTATCAGATGAATTAGTTGATTAATTTATTCATATATTCATTCCTTCATTCCTTCATTCCTTCATTCAGTGCTTCATTCAGTCATGCACTTCCTACAGTGTGGGCCAGACCTTGAGTTGGAAATGTGCTCGTAAACTCGGTGGAATCAAGTGTCTATAAATGGAAGACATCTACAGTGAGACAAATCAAAGCAAAGCAGAGAGCATGTAATCTACTATCAAGCCTGTCTGGTAAACGAGTCACTCCTTATCATCGCTGTAAGGGTTCAACAAAGAAACTGAAATAGCACCTATTTAATGCATGATTTCTCTCATGTATACTTCTGTATAAGCCTATATTATCCCATACAGACATTTTCACTAATGTAGTGGTTGCAGACATTTTGGGCTGCATAATGCATACACTGCGATGTTTGAAAACAAACTATACTTGCATATGTTATCGTGACTCTCGATTGTGCACTGAATGATATGCTAGCTAGCTATCACATGACTGCATGCATTGCAAATAGTATAGTAGAGATCAGTACGTTTAGTGCTCCAGATTATGTGGCAATATGTTTGTGCGCTGTTAAATTTGTGACCCTACACCAATTCACGAAATTCACTAAAAAAAAAAAAAAACACCTTGTGAAAGTAACAGCTCAAAGAGTATATGATTGTATAGTGCTATGAAACCTTTATGAGCAAAATGAGCTCTATATACATGACAGTATTGTATTTGTTAGTAATCTATCGTATAAAGATCACAATGTGTGTACTGCATCCTCCAGACCAAACAAATAATTTGAGACGCCTTGCCATAACCAAGGGCAACATATCACAGCTGCACACCAGCTGTGTGGTCAATGACACTTGAGATTAAGCAGCTGTGATGCAACTGTGTTGCTAAGGAACAGAGTGTCCTTATTGGCCTAACCCTATCCACACAAGACCAGAGCCACCATCTTCCTCATTAAAGCTACATGCACATTCAAAAGGACCTGGTAAACCACTGCCTTGATCTATATGTGTGTACTTTGCTGCTGGTGTTTTCTTGTTGTGGCAAAGCAAGATAATTCCCCTATGTCGTGATATCAATGCGCCACAGCAGTAAACTTTGTCCAAAAGGACTGACTTTAAAGGTTTGCTCACACAGGACCAGATGGCCACTATCGCTTGCCATGTCGAACTGATACTTCTATTCGAGCCGTCACAGGGTTTTCCCCTCCTGGGAAGTAGTGAACCGCCTTGATATGTACAAATTGTTGCCAGTAGCCTATTTCTTGCTTTGTAGCAGCGGTAAATCACTGGCATCATAGTGCACTGAGCGAGCAACAGTCGTAAACTAGTTCTGTGTGAATTACGATTAGGTCTGGCTGTATACATGAACTCTATGTGAGCTACATGTAGGTGAGACTGTGCAATGGGAGTAGCCAGCAGTGGATGTAGTAGATGGCAGTTTATGGTATGACGCTACTCTCAGCACAGCACTGCTCCAACTAAATGATGCAGTGACCATGTGAAGGAACCAATTACACACACACACACTGCTGTGAGCTGGTCTTCAAAAGCTTCTAGAGAAATGACATAGAAATCTGGCTCGTCGTGCTGGCAGGTGCGTGTGCATGTGCTGATTAATGCAGCTGGGCGGAAAAGCAGCAAAAATGTTGTGGAGCTGGAGCTGGGTCTGGGAAAACATATAACAGGACATGTGCAGCTACGAGGATATGTACAAGGATACCTGTATCCATATTAGTGACATTTTCATACTATATTACAAAGTATCCACCTCATCTTAATAATCCTATTACCTGACTGATTGACAGTCATTTAGTTTTAGCTATAATGCTTTTGAGCTGGCAGAAGTGCCCTTTTTACCAAAAAAAGTGGGCGATATTTTATCAGAAAGGAGGTGCCTAAATCAGGACAGTTATTTCAAGTATTTGGGGATCTGTTATGGTTTAGAAATAATGAATGGGAACTGGCGACACAATTCCATGTGGATGGTGTAGGTGATCTATGATTTACTAACTAAAACAAAATTACATATATTCAGTTTTAAAATGTTTATTCAGCTTCATGAGCCACAGCACTTCATTTCATTCATTTCTTTTCTACAAAACCATCTGAACATAACACATAGACCCCCTCCCCTTCTTTTACACATATTAGCCACCATTCGCAACAAGAAAGGGAGTGGCAAAAAACTAAGCATGACATCACAGCACACGCTAAAAACTTGTACGATGAACCACCGGTTAATGCTCGGAGAGGAGAATTTCACATCAACACACTGAAACAGCTAGTTTGAGCAAGCGGTAGCAACACAGGCATCATAAACTGTAATATACAGGCATGGAATAGTCCTAGATGATGGGACTTGATGAATCAGAAAAGAATTTGGGACATGTAGTTCGCTAGCTTTGGGCTGAAAAAGACGACCCTTAAAGTAAAGAAACTGCAGCCAATTTAGGCATATACACATATGATTATGTCAGTGACTCAAATAGCGTATAAAAATAATACCAGTCTTAATTCAGCATAAATTGATTCTGCCCCTCACTTTCATTTTACAGGATGTCTATTATAGTTTGTGTTAAATTCCTAAATAATCTGCTTTGTATTACACAAAGTGAGAGGGTTTACAAATCTATAGAAGCACAATGAACTGATGTCAGTCATTATCATTATTAAATATTGATTAATACTATGTCTCATCATAGTCATAATTGTCATCATTACTATGGGTATGATTTAATTGATATTAATATGATTATTGTTATTATCATCATCATCATCAACATCATCATCATCATCATCATCATCATCATCATCATCATCATCATCATCATCATCATCATCATCATCATCAGTGTTTTCCATTTTCCTTAAATGTTTATTTTGAAATGTTGCTGGGTGAAAGTCACCCTGATTTGTGTGTGAAGCTCACCCAGTATTTTCATACCTAGCACAAATATTTCATTGAAATTGCACAGAGTTCTTAAAACTTTTGCATAGGTGTTTACACTGCAATGAGCATGTGGATATATGAATCCCACAAAAATGTTGCCATTAAAATACCATGGTAACACATCTTATGTATTCACATCAAATTGTAAGTTTGAACACCAATAAGAAGCCTTTGATATTGTATGCCACACTGAAGTATTTCAGAGTTCTTTGAGGTTGTCTGAATGAAGGTTAGATGAAATACCATGAGATTACAACAATGGCACCCTAACGGTAAGCGTTACACTCAAAAGAATTCAAGCTTCTTTTCTCAGTAAGATATCTGCAATGAAGCTTAGTCCTTACAATGTTATATTGGAAAATGTCTAGAAACTGTATGTCATCATTATGAAGTGAGTAGTCAGATTTAAATTAATAATTTGAGGATTATGGAAATAATGTTTAGACAAGTTTGAGATACACTATCCTGAAGAAATGTCCTATGCCATAATAAGTTGAGCATTCAAACCACATGCTAAACATTGGAATAAACTAATAAATAATCACAGTTTAAATAATATTATTACAGTGATTAAGTGTTAAATGAATATAATTTCTAGAAACTGATGAAATTTGTTGCAAAAAGTGCTTTAACTGTGTTACAATGTGCAAGTCAGAGTATATTAATGACTGGTGATTGGTTGACATGAGTTGAGCTTGGTCACATGACATGTCAGTAGAGGCATTGTGTGATGTCATTGGTTGCCTGTGCCATTGCGCATGACTGCCAATTGCACCGTGACTGCCACAAATGGGACTACACACTACGTTAAGAATGACACCCAACTTCCCCCGTCATACCATGGATACTTCACGTTGCGATTCAATACTACTTTTTCTTTTCTGCGAAATGAGAAGAAAAATGGAAACGAGAAAGCAGGGAGTTTATACGTACATTATCACAACAGAAAATAGAGAAAGGTGGGGGGGAGGTGGGCAAAAAAGAAGAGAGATTGATATCGCACAACTACTGCATACCAAGCACCACCCGCAAGCTTTAGGCAACGCTAAATCTAGAATATGGAAGAGAAGCATCAGCAGGGAGACAAAATAGATATACATCACGAGGATGACTGAGTAAATCTAAGCACGGACAGAATCACAACATAATAATAAGAAAGCCTCATGCTTGAAGGAAGCTGGAGCACCCTGAATGGATCCCCGGTATTGTGCGAGGGGGGCGGGGCTTGAGGGGGCCGAGGGCTCCCCCGCCCCTTGCATACATCAACCATGTAATCTTACCCGGGACGCATCTTCTTGCTGCTTTTTGGTCAAGTTGGGTGCTGGTTCGTCAAGTGTCTTTGCGTGGTGGAATTTTGTACATAAAAGTGAATGAGCGGTTGACATTGTTTTTTTTTTAGACACGGACAGGGAGAGATAAATATTGGCATAAGGAGAGGATTATATTGACACGTGAATGGAGAAATGTCAATCCGATTAAATACATGAGAACACTGAAGAACGTACATAAATGCATACAATGTTGATTTCAAGCAAGAGGTTAAATAAATAACATTTCTTTGGAGTGAACTCACAATAGTAGTGATATCATACCAATAATGATATCAGAATAAACAAAATCTCACACTTCGCACTCAACAGCTACAGAAGGGCTTTTTCCTTCTTCTTCTAGGTCTCTTATGCTAAGAACAGACCAAGCATTCACCCTCAAACCCTTGATTACCAAGGACTCAACAAATCTGCCACAACAGTTATGGAAGAAAACCACATGACAGCTGGCATACAAGTAATGTACACACAAACAATACTAAAATGTATCAATAACAAAGAAGTTTGGAATATATATTTAGACCATTCTGCGAAATCTTCTTGGCTCACTTTCTGTGATGTTGTATTTACAGAGAAAAGTTTAATATTTTTCTTCCCGCACTGTATACATGGAAACATAAACATAAAGTCAGTACCCAACTGTATGGATGAACTGTGAAAGGCATTAAAAAGGCCCCTGCCAAAACATTCTTCACCCATCAAATACAACACACCCAATATCTGGTCACAGTAAGATTTAATAAGTTCAAAATCAGTTTACAAGAAGCATCAGAAGTGGATCAATTAATACAGAAGGATGAGACAATTTGATTTCCTCATTCTAGTTCTATCATTACTGCAAGTTAAATTTGTACCCCAAGCCATAAGATATGGTACCACATGTAATGAAAATTTGATATATAGAATTTGATTAGAGAACAACAAATGGACCATCCTCCCATCCCTGTCATGTACCTTTGCATAATATTGTAAATGTGGCTAGTACTATAGTGCCTTATTCCTATCAACCCCAACAGTGCTTACATCTTTTGGACAAGGTGTCTTGCCAACATTTCTTCCACCTGACTATTTTTTCTTAATGGATACCTAGCCCCCCAAAAGACCATATTCCTGATCTAATGATATCAACCAGGTTTTAAGGCTGAGTACAGTCGCTTGGCTACAGCCAGGGAAATAATGACAAGTTTCAGTGATACTTCTCATGAGGAAAGCGTTATATAAGAACAGATTCTTTATTTTTCCTGCAATGTTGGCTCACCTTCTCTCCGTAGTTGATGTCGACCGTCATCATCTCCTTGAGGGTCTGCAGCACCTTGATGCATAGCTTCTCCTCATTCTCCTCCAGGAGCTTCTCGGTGTGTTTGATCAGTCTGGTGGAGACAGCGCAGTAGCAAATTGGCAACAATTAAAAACTTTGTTCACGTGTAATGAGATGCTGTATGCCAAAAATAAGGCAGGTTTTGATATTCTTTTGAAAGTATGCCTATAGATTGGATTCTCATTGAAGTGGGTCTGCTGTTACATAGGTAGGTGATTTAATCAGTTATGCCAGGAAGAAAAATAGTAAGACACACAACACATTCAACATTTTTTAAAATAAAATACTTGACTGATATGCAAAATCTGATATGCAAATTGATAAAATACTTGACTAATATGCAAATACACCTGAGCATGTCACAATAATGATCTTTTAATGCATCATCAATGCATTTTTAGCAAAAGGACTACAAACAAATCCCATAGAGCTGCAGTTTATCCTGCACATAGGGGGCTAAACATCTCTAAGTAGCATGGCACTGGACTGGATGGTGGCAGAGACTCACTTGCTGATGAAGCCACCACTCTCACACTTCTGCCTGGCCTCAGTGCCGATGGGGAAGAGCAGCTCTGGTCTGTGCAGGACGTCCACCAGGACAGACAGCTCGGCCTGTACTAGAGGTCTCAGCTGGTCCTCCAAGATTGACACAATATCCTGGGGTAGAAGCAGAGAAGAACATTTTACTACTTATCCTTCCTGACCTATAGCCCTTCTGACCCCTACCCCTCCTATAGTAAACAATTCGTAATGTAAACTTCTTCTTACCTACACCCATCATAACAGCAGTGCCTCCTGGAATAAACACTTCGCTCAAAGCCATAACTCCTCCTTTCACTTCTTCTCCTTAGTTTAAACTCCTCCCTCCTAGCCTTTACTCCACCCTTGCTTTCCCTCTCACCGTAGACCCAGATGGCCACCATGGACTCCCTCTAACCTTCGACCCCTCAGATGCCATTCCTACATTCCATCCCACCCATTAACCCACGCACACACCTCCAAACCCTGCCTACCTGTAGCCCCTCTATAATGGTGCGGTAGTCCCTTGAGATAGCCATCATGGAGTCTCTCCAACCCTACACCCCATTCCATCCATCCTACACCCCTCCCCTTCCTCACCTACACCCATCCCTTTCCTATCCTACACCCCCCACCCACCCCCCCCCCCTCCACCCCTCCATCCCTGCCTACCTGTAGTCCCTCTATAATGGTGCAGTAGTCTCTTCAGACGGCCATCATCTCTCCAACCCTACACCCCATTCCATCCATCCTACACCCCTCCCCTTCCTAACCTACACCCCTCCCATTCCTATCCTACACCCCATTCCATCCATCCTACACCCCTCCCTTTCCAACCCTACACCCCATCCCCCCCCCCCCCCCCATCCACCCCTCCATCCCTGCCTACCTGTAGTTCCTCTATAATTGTGCAGTAGATTCTTCAGACGGCCATCATGGAGTCTCTCCAACCCTACACCCCATTCCATCCATCCTACACCCCTCCCCTTCCTAACCTACACCCCTCCCATTCCTATCCTACACCCCATTCCATCCATCCTACACCCCTTCCTTTCCTATCCTACACCCTATCCCCCCACCCACGCCTCCATCCCTGCCTACCTGTAGTCCCTCTATAATGGTGCGGTAGTCCCTTGAGATGGCCATCATGGAGTCTCTCCGCAGCCGTCCTTGACTCAACCAGTGTCTGGTGTGCTTCATCAGGGTCTGTGAGCGGGAGAACATGGTGTTGACTTGGCTGTCCAGGTCCACCGGGATCGCAATCCCTCGGTTCTTGGCTGCAGGGAAATATCAAAATAAATTTACACTACGTTGATCAGCTCTATAGAATAAACTGGCCCATAAATTGTTTACAATACGATATCAAATCAAATGTTTTCACTACAGTATATTTCATGAGTATACAATAATAGTAATCAAGCATCACTGAGCATATAAAGGTCTAACTTATTAACAAAAAAAGTATGAATCTGTCTACTCTTCCAGAAGAATCAATATATTCCAATCATTTGTAAATTAAGCTATCCTCCATATCTAACAATATATTTCAAATCTGTACACATTAATACAATGAAAATAACAGCCAAACCAACGTACCAATCTCAGTCAGTGTCTTGATGCAATTCTCAACATGGAATTTCTGTTGCCCTGACAACCACGCACACAGCGACACCCTGAATGCTCCTTGCAGTAGACGCACGAACATGGGCTGATGGGACTGTGAATTCATTAAAAGAAAAAAGGACAAATTAGATAACAAGGTTTTATCATCATTAATAGTCACTTTCCATTAATATTATGTAATGCCTTTCCATTAATGTAGGCCTTAGGCAGAGAAATTATACTCCAAAATGTAACATAAATTATTTTGTATAGAGAATGAAAAAAGAAGAAGTATATCAATAACAACTTTAGAATATTCCAAAAGAATCTTGATAAAAACTCCTTAGTTAATTCAATCTTATTTTAATTTAAAAAATCTTAATCAATCAGTTTTACATCCAAAATATGAAAAAAAGTTAAACTGTTTATCCTTAATTTAGTGCTTTAGGATTAGTTACCTGTACAGCAGTGCTCTGATCAGCAAAGGGAGAGCTGAAGAATGTTGTGATGATGCTCATGACGGTCTCGGTCACATACTTCTCTAGCATGATGTCAGCATGCTTCCTGTCTGTAGTAGCATTACAAACCTAAACAAAGACAATATAGAGGAGCAAAGGGGCAACAGTTCAACAGAGAAAATCCTCTGGAAACTTCAGGTGTATTTGTAACAGTTAACAATAATAGATAACTACTGCATTCATTTAACGGTTGGGATATGATGTGATCGTGGGAGAGATTGGATCTGTTTAGCTGTGATCACACATCGGCGGTTCAAATCACAGCAAATTGATGTGATCCGCTAAAGACCATGTTAACACTGTACACAAATCCTGGGCATCCATCTCATCAAGGAGCTCAGCGGTGGTACAGCCTTTGATGTAGAGTAGAGAATGGAGGGCTGGTATGGACTCCATGTTACTACCACGTTAATCTGTGTTGGCAGAGTGTACAAATTGCATGGAGAACATAGTGACATCATGTTCAAAAGCTTTTGAGATTTGATTCCCCCCCCCTTTCCCCTGGTAATAGGAGGACTTCTAATGGCCCAAACAAACTTACCAATGCCATATCAACTAGGAAGTTTTCAAAGAGGGTCCACATGTGATTACTGCTGTAGATCTCCTTCATCTCCACCTCAGTGTCAACATAGCAGTGGTTCAGGAAGTTGATGTAAGCATTCTTCACCTGTAAGGAAAGAAACCCAACATTCATTGAATAGTTTTGTCTGGTATCATAATGTTACATAATTCCAGGCAGTGCAGTGTATTATCATAAGAAATGATTTGTCTCACATTTACATGTATATCAAAATCAATGCAAAACAATGGGTAAGCAATGGTAAAGCATGATGGCATTTTGTTAATGTTAAGTGAAGTCATTGATCGCTCTCCTTCTCTCTCTCTCTCTCTCTCTCCCTCTCTCTATCTCTCTCGCTCGCTCTCTCTCTCTCTCTCTCTCTCTCTCTCTCCCTCTCTCTCTCTCTCTCCCTCTCTCTCTCTTTCTCTCTCTCTCTCTCTCTCACTTTCTCTCTCTCTCTCTCTCTCTCCTCTCTCTCCTCTCTCTCTCTCTCTCGCTCACTCTCTCTCTCTCCCTCTCTCTGTCTCTCTTTCTCTCTCTATCGCTCGCTCGCTCGCTCGCTCGCTCTCTCTCTCTCTCTCTCTCTCTCACTCTCTCTCACACTCTCTCTCTCTCTCTCTCTCTCTCTCTCTCCTTCACTCTCTCTCCCTCCCTCTCTCTCTCTCTCTCTCTCTCTCTCTCTCTCTCTCTCTCTCAATCAGTGAACTCACCTCTGGCACACAGTCCTCATGCGTGACCACCCTGACAATGTCATCCAGAGGCAGCAGGGAATGACACTTGATCTCGGTGTAGACGTTCTTGCCCTCAGTGCAGCAGGCCAACAGCTGCACCAGGTGGATGTGGTACTGGGACGGGCTGGCGTCATCGATGCGCTCCCGCTCCGCTCGCATCATCCCGATGAAGGCATGGAACGACGCCTTGTCGTTGTAGAAGAGCAGCACGTCCTCTCCAGCGCTCACCAGCTGTGAGAGAGAGAGAGAGAGAGAGAGAGAGAGAGAGAGAGAGAGAGAGAGAGAGAGAGAGAGAGTGTGAGAGAGAGTGAGAGAGAGAGAGAGAGAGAGAGAGAGAGAGAGAGAGAGAGGGAGAGAGAGAGAGGTTATGAGACATTCCTCAATTGGTTTCATTTCTTAACAGATTTCACAAGAGCTGAGTTGATTTATGTCATTAATTTACTATTGGATTCACTTATTAGATTAAATATGTCCTCTCCAGCCCTCACCAGCTGTGAGAGAGTTGTACAACAGCTTGCTATAGGCTGAACAGATAACCTGAACCTGCCAAGAGATACAAAGTGGTGGAAGCTGCAGGGTGGGGGGTTGGGAATAGGAATGTGATATATCAGAACCGTCTATTAAACGCATGTTCCTATCAAGTTTTCAAATGAACGAGACGAACTGGGCAGGGTTGCCCACTCACCTCTAACATGACCATGTCCTGAGTCTTCCTGATGTACTGACCGTCGGCCTTGACAATGGTCTGGAGGAACCTGAGGTACTGGACGTGGCGGCCCTGGGTGGCGATGTGATGGACAAAGCTCTGGACGACCTTCTCGGACACCTCACTACACAGCTGGACGTTGTCCATGTAGATGTGTCGCATGGTCTGGGCCTCCAGTAGCTAGGGGAATAGAGTCATGGGTAATAACGAGGATTAATATTTAAAGGGCATATACTGTACTGGGAGGTCAAAAAAGCCTTCAAAATGTAATTGTTAGCAATCTTCTTGCTAATGGTCTTAAATTCATGTATTGTCTATTTTAGAAGCTTGCTGAAAGTTATTTACCCTCAAATGATCTACATTTGGAGTAATGAGTGATTAAATCATAAATCCTCAAAATGTTCGGGCCGACCATTTTGAGGAATAAATCATTAATCATTAATTACTCCATATGTGGATCATTTGAGGGCAAATAACTTTCAGCAAGCTTCTAAAATAGACAATACATGAATTCAAGACCATTGGCAAGAAGATTGCTATGAGTGCACTTTGTCACCAATACTGCACACAAATCCTATAGAGCTTCATTTCATCTGGTACAGTACGGGCTAAAAGTTTCAATCCCCTAAATATTGAATCCATTTACAGTGAAACCTGTCTATCGTGGCCACCCAAGGGAAACACAAATTATAGCCTTTATAGACAGTTGGCTGCTACAAACAGGTTCTTTAACACATGATCTCTCTCAGGGGGAATCAATGGGTTAAAAATTATCAGGCTTTCTGTACTTGTAATACCGGTAAGAAAATGCTGGTTTGAGGTAAAACAGGAAGGTTTGGAGACACAGTCTGAGGAAAGAAATATAAATAATCAAAGAATGCTCCCAACTTTTAATCCCCCCAAAATTAAAAATCTACCAACAAGAGCTTTGTTTAAATTAGTGCTTTGTATCATGTCTATGGTCAGTAAGTACAGCATGATAGAGGAGGAGGAATTAGAATTAGAAGATCTGAAATATATCACCAGGGTCAATATTCAAGAATGTCATTAGTTCGTCCTTTTGTTGACATGTGTCTATTTTCATCTAAAGGCTTACCCCAGGGTTGAGGAAGAGTTCAATGTGTTTGTGAAGCAGCATCTGATTTGATGGATTCCCCCAGCAGAAGTTCTGAAGAAACTCGTGAGCCAATCGCAGAAGCTCATTCATCCTGGTATCTGCAGCCTACAACAAAATTTGTAAGAAAAGACGTTGTACAAGCTGAACTCTTTGCGCAATGGAAACAAATTGTCCAGCACGCAAAGGGTAAGGTATGCAACTGGATGTGTGATGTCACACTGGGTAAAATGAGCAGTTTCAGGGTGAGGGTGGGGGGTGGTAACTATGACAACAATGAATTCATTAAAAAATGACGTCCTTCTCATTAAAATAAAAACAAACATTATCATCAGAGAGCCCTGTAAATGACACAGAGTTTCAACATGATATGCAAAGAAAGAATTTAATTAATGAGAAAAGTTAGTTGAATCATCACATAGGTCATATTGACAAGAGTTTTCACTTGTATTCAGAGGGTTTGCATAGAAATGCTTTGAACATAAATAAGCAAATGTGTGTGTGTGTGTGGGGGGGGGGATATTCTGTGAAATTTCACAGGAAAGGGACAAAATGCAATAATAGAATAATAAACGGAAATCATTTTGAAGTATATACAAATTTAAGAATTATAAGTGTACAATAGGCATATAAAGGGTTAAAGTGAATCTCTGGATTCATCCTATGTATACCTTGTCATAAGGGATCTGCAAGAGCTCCAGCACTACCGTGTGGGCCCCCATGTTCCTCAGCAACCTCTGCTCATGCTTGTTGTTCTTCCTCACTCCTCCGCTCTCCGTGATACACAGGCTACTCAGTCGACACAGGATCTATTAAAGGCATTCAAAGACCGCCAATCGTTTATTGAAGGAAAAGAAAACACTCAAGAAAACATTACTTCAACAAGACCAGAAAGATTGAAGAAGCAAATATAGAAATCACAAGAAAATTGTGATTCTTTTTTACACTGCAATCATTAGCACTATTGGTCAAGCCAAAAGAGGAATGAAAGTGGGCACATACCTGCTGAATGGTCTTGTAGTTGAGGGCACTCTTTGGGTCCACGGATGGGCCGAGATCTAGGTCGATTGATGAACCCTCTCCAACACTGCTCACCTGAGTTACCTGGTATGGAGAATCGATATGTACAGTCATTATCACAAACTGGAAGACATGCAGTGGTGATGCAACCTGACACCACCCTCCTGCTCCTCCCCCCCCCCTCCCCCTTCTCTCTCTCTCTCTCTCTCTCTCTTTCTCTTTCTCTCTCTCTCTCTCTCTCTCTCACTCTCTCTCTCTCTCTCTCTCTCTGTACATCACGCTCTTTCTCTCTCTCTCTCTCTCTCTCATCGAAGCTCTTTGTAACACATTTTTCTTTTTATCTCCATGATTTCCACTGATTTTAGTATGTTCTTTGCTCAACCTTTCAATAAGTGCAAGTGCATACTTCATGCATTTCTTGATACACGCTTAAATGGGATGGTTGGCCTGAAGGTGGCAATGGCTCTGAATAAATCCTTGTCTTTGAATTGATCACATCACACCATTATAACTTTTTTTTGTGCAAAACACAATTGGTACTTGGTATTTGCTAAGCATTTAACAAAGAAGTATACCATTTTCTAGATGATAAAAGCATATCATTGCAATTCCTTCTACACCTGCAAAAATGCTATTCTGTAGAATCTGTATTTGCTATCACTAATAAAATTTACAAACGGAACAATCAGATAACAGAGATGGAGCCATTCGATCTCACACTGATACATATATGACCTTAAATTGTGAATACAACATTGCAGTACAATGTAAATGTTTTCCATATGTTCAGATGACAGATTGCACTGTATAGTTTATCATTAAGAGAAGAAAGAAAGAAATGTGCATCATAAAGCTGCATGAAATTAGCATTCCTGATAGGACTGACTTTTGAAATCTTTACGAGGGCTATATTTCAAGACTGATTTTGTAAAATAAATACCCATGCTTTGGCTTTCTGGTCCGCTTTGGAGTGTGAAAAGCACCCGATGAGTGAAATATGTCATCAGGAAAAAATTTTAGAAGTCTCTTGTACATATTCATGACCGCGCCTTGAACAGCATTGTTTTGTAATCAAATAAAGTTGCGGTTGAATGCTTCCTCTTACACACTGCATACAAGGATTTGAATGAAATGAAGATTAACAGAATATCTTCCTCAAAAAGTTACCATAATAACAAATACAGAGTCTGTGAAGGATTCATCCTTGTCCGCTGTAACATACCATGCACACTTGAGACCTGTCCCCAAGAAATGTTTAAGTTATCTCAGACTGGTTTTGTGGCAAATTTTCAATGTGGGGGCTTAAGTGCAATCTTGTACATTTCTCCACTGGACCCCATCATTCTATCGCTTTCTAATTTAATTACTGATGATAGGTGCAGGACATACTCATGCTGTATGTCTTAGGTAGATAGGCCGATCTTTGACCCCAAACACACACAATAAAACAAAACAGTACTCAACAGATTAAACATAATATTTCATTGGATGAAAAATAGACACCCAAAATGTACTAATAACAATTTATGTTATCTCAAACATCAATCCAAATCTCATGCACAGCAACATGTAGACTTGCCTGAGTTAGCATTGTGCTTATTTAAGTTCCTTTTGATATGTAAGACTTTCTTATTGGTACTTCAAAGACGATCTAACTCTGTAAACCATTGTATAAAATTCAATCAATTCATTGTGATAAAATCAGAATTTAAATGGCGTGCAGATAGGTGGTAGATAGAACCCAAAATTACCATATTTTGTAAAACATTTCATGAACCCCAAGAATAGCGAAAAAGCTCCAGTTTGTGAAAAATGAATCTTAACAGTGACAAGAATTTAATTGATGCATTCTTTCTTTAAAAAAAAAAAAAGTGAGTCAGAGAAGCATAGTACAAGGTAAAAGTTTCCTTCTCTGACTCACCTCATTTAAAACAAAAAAATGGTAATCAAATGTGGAATTCTTTTTTCTTCTATACGACATGGTATCTAAAAAAAAATGTTTAATGTAGGCCTGCAAATGGGATGCACCATGATGAACAAAAAGAGGTACTTTAGACCGTTCAATAGCTTGCTTTAGGCATGCCCAACAAAATAAGAATTTGAAAACAAGTGAAGTATGAAGATTGTAACAATTGTAACTATTTAAGACTGAAAAAGACAGATACATATAGAAAGGCCCGTGTCTATATCATCACTAATGTATTACTTTTAAACTACAAATTTTCTTAGAATTATATGATTTCTTCACAGCGCATTGAGTACATGCAAAGAATAAGATCATCCCATCATGACACATGTGCACTAGATAGTGAAGGCATCACAAAAAAGATATTCTTTAAATAAATAGATAAAAAGAATAAAGTAAAGGTACAAGATAAAAGTTCCCAAGAAATGCCACTTCATGCAGTTCAGTATTAAACATAAGAAATAATTAAATAACATTCAATGAAACAAATATGGAACAGTAACGGTGGTCTTATTATCGGTCGGACAATCAACTGATTGACAACAACCATAACATTTTAAAAATCTGATCCTTTAGGAAGCTCCGCAGTGCAGGCATGGGCTGCATTTTTAACTTTTATTCCGCCTGTTGTGCTACCTCTAACTACCATTTACTAATGTTATCCTTTTGGAGACAATGCAGTGGAAAAGCGTAGGTAGTGCTTTCATTTAAATGTTTGCACAGCGCTGCATCTTTATTTTCTCTTTGCTACATTCACTGTAAGACAAGTAGATTACAAACTTGATCCTGCAAAATTTACTACCTGTACTACAGATGCTAATTCTATGTTCTAATGTCTTAAAATTACTTTTTCCCCTTCCACTTGTAACTACAGCTTGCGTGTCCACTCAGTACAACGTTAATAATAGATAATATGAATACATTGATTTATCAATGAGCAATCAGTCCTAAATCCTACAATACTCTGAAGCACACTACTTTCAGGAGCTCAAGACATCAAAAATCATGCTCAGTGGCATTTAATCCTGTGCAGATTAAAACCAGAAACCTTGAAGGACAAAGATCACGCCGCAGTGTTCCATAAAGCTGTCAGTCTGGTTGGAGCATTCCTTGGAACATGAAAAGAGCAGTACATACCACCACCACCACATACTACAGAATCTACCAACCCATTCCATCTCACCCTCAACTAAAAAATGTACATCAGTCTGCCTACACTAGCCTGTATACCCAGCTCTATCTCTCTTTCTCATCTCACAATCACTTTTTTTTTTTAAGTTTCCATCAAGGCAGGACTTGTATAGACCTGTTCTATAATCCAATGAATGTGGTGACATTGAGTCCAAATATAATTCATTTGATTTGATTTGATAAAGAGCAAAATCACATACAAACAACCACCTAAATCTTGCAAATGCTTAATTTATGCATTATTTGATCAGAAAACATTTGATAGACGCTTACAGTTGGCCATTGGCACAATAATATGACTTGAAGGTATGCAGAGGTTGTTTTTATAATATGATATCACCTAGAGCCAATGAGTGTGCACAATTACATACAAATGAGGATGTGAGCACAGACAAATGTGCCAGACATCAACTAATGATTGGTATGAGATCATACGTTTTGCCCCTTATTTCCATTCTGTTCATCATCTTATCAGTGAACTTTCAATTGTGCTGGTGTATGTGTAAGCTTTTAATCATAAAAAAAAGAAGAAATATACACAAATTCTCTCTTGCAGGGTGATTTTACTGAGCATATTCAGCCCTTCAGCAATCAATCATGACATGGTTGTCATTTTGACTCAGACTGGTTCAACCCCACACAGAATCATAAATCATGAATTTGCTGATGGTTGCGGGTGTGATGAAACATGTCCAAAGACAAGATAAAATGATGTGGAATCTCACATTACATGCAATGATCTGAGTAATTGTTGGCACAGACGTAAGATTGTTTTCACTTGTGTGGTGAGTGAGAGCTTTCATTCAAAAGTTTATGAAAGGAATGATATTAAAAACTTACCGGTCGATACACAGATATTGCATCTGTTCTCTAAGTAACAAATGGTGTATAAATAAATAATCCACAACAATCGTCAATGGTACAAGACAATGGCTAATGGTTTTGATTTTAAAGGACTTTTCACACAAAACATGGTCAAATTGCCATAGCAGAATCACTCACAAAGAACACCCAATGGTAGGATTACTTTTTAAAATTCATCAAATGCAACTGACAACCAAGTGCAAACCCTGCATTCACAAAGTGAATCTTACCATTAAATGGACTCTGTGAAGTATTGATTACTACATAAGAAACAAATTCCATGTGTATGTCAGAAGGGAACCTACTTCACATACACAATGGATAAAGAAGTGAACTTTGATGGAAAGTGCACTTATAGAACCATTTGGGGTGGGGTCTCTTGAAATAAATCCAAGTGTATCCCATCACCACAAAGAGAGATGAAAACGTCATTGCAGTGCATTTTCTATTCTCTATGTTAAATTCTGGCATGCTTTTTAACATAATTTGTAATGAAGAACCTGTGTTCACATAATATGACAGAGTACTGTATATCTTTGTTTTGCACTTGATACCAATTGCAAGAGACACTAAACTACATGAAAGACTTCATCTGCATGAGTCACTGAGAGACAAGTACAATGACTATTACTTTGTCCTATTCCTCCTCACCTTTATTGGTAGCGCCATACAGGCTACTAAGTCTCTGGTCACTGGAAATATTTACATTAAAGTTTAGAAAACATAACTAAAGGCTTGGCAATAAATGTAACTAACAAGAATCAAATTACCATGGGAAAAGTCGAAGAACATTGCAGATGTTAACAATATACTGAAGCTCCACTCAATGATAAGGCATGATCATATATGCAACATATCCCAAGTCTTCCTTACCAGTTTTGCCGGCTTGGATTTCTTTTTCCTCTTGTCATCATCGTCGTCATCGTCCTTCTTCTTGCGGCTGCGGTCGTGTTTGCTCTTGTAGACCCAGAGTTCAGACTTCTCCACCAGTAATCTGAGCTCGTCCAGGTCTGCCTTGATCTGCTTGTAGTTGTCTCGGTCCTTCTTGGTCACCAGAAGTTGCACCTAGGGGGTTTGGAAGGGGGGAGGGGATGGGTAAGGAGCTTCTTGACTTGTTATGATGACGTTAGGCTCAAAGGGTATTCAGGCAGCTACTCAAAACCTCATTGAAAAAAAAAAAATAAAAGTTCAATTTGATTATTAATTGCAGGTAGTAACCTCTCTGAAATTTGTCTCACAATTTGTATCACAGAGCTAATGGTCAAAGAGAAAGATGACTTCACTATTACCATTGCAATCACCATCATCACCTCTATTACCCTCCTCACCATCAACTTCAATACCAACATCACTATTATCTCCACCATCATCACCACCACCATCATCATCATCATCACGACTCCCATTATCACCACCATTATCATTATTATCATCATCATCATCACCACCACCACCATCATCATCACTACCCCCATTATCACCACCATTATCATTATCATCATCACAACCACCGATACCATCATCATCACTACCCCCATTATCACCACCATTATCATTATCATCATCACCATCACCACTATCATCATCACTACCCCCATTATCACCACCATTCCCATCACCATCACCACCACTATGACCATCATCTTCACCATTCCCATCACCATCACAATCATCACTATCACTATCGCCATCGCCACCATCACAATCATCACTACCCCCATTATCACCACCATTCCCATCACCATCACCATCGCCACCATCACAACCATCACCATGACTACAACCCCCTCCGCCATGCTTGTGCCCTCACCTGCTTGAAGGCTTGGAGCACCTCCTGCCTCTGACTGAAGTGCCTGAAGAGGAGCTGCAGTGCACCAGACACCAGGGGTGGGTAGTCATGCATGGTCAGGTGCAGCAAGACCCTCAGGAACGTGCGGCCACCTTGCCCATCCAGGTCCAAGTCTGCCCCATCCATCTGCCCCTCAAAGATCCCCTCCGCCTGGTCCCCTATCGCCTCCAGGTTGATACCGGACTGGTCCGTGCTCCCTCCACCCCCGGCTCCGCCCGCATTCCCGCCTCCGCCGCCCACCCCTAATCCAGCGGTGGCGTTCTGGAGGAGGCTAGGGGTGGTTGGAGGGTTGACAGATCCGTTCTGGGGCTTGGTACCCTGCTGACCTGGCTGGCCTGGTTGCTCCTGCCCATCCTTGGTCTCGTCAAAGTCCCGCTTGAAGATGGACAAGAGGCAGGAGATGCGGTAGTCCAGCCGGACATTCAGAATGAACTGTGCAGCAAGACACAAGCAAAAGGCAGTAAATATATGAACCCTTTGAGTGAAAGATAGGCCTGCTTTATGGAAATTTCATATATATTTATTGTGAAAAAAGTCACATGTGGCACACAAAGAATTACTTCATGCAACACTTTACAAAAGTGAACTGTGTCAGCACGCTGAGAATTGCCTGAAGACCGCCCCATTTAGCAGGATAACAGTACATGTTTCTACTGACTTACAGAGTCTCATACCTGTTCAGGCTGGATACATCACAGGAATAACAGCATGGAATGTCTTGTTAAAAAAGGAACATGGTGCCTTATTTTTACTCAATCTATTTAACTCTGAAGGAAAACAAAGATCCAGTATATCAGAAATTAGTTGAATACAAATTACAACTCTTTGTGAAATATTGTATCTTGGTTTATTTAAAGCTTTCTAACCAAATATATATCCCCAAAACCAGAGTGCCGACTGACTTACTTGCAGGATTTGGATGATCTTGAGTTTGGTCTCCATGACCCGCTCGTCTTCCTTGTTGCCGGGGTCCAAGCGAGCGTTCTTGTTGACTGTGTTTGGGCTCCTGCCTGGGCTGGCCAGCCCTGTGGGCGCCACGCCGCTACCAAGGACCATGTTGGTCATCACTGCACCCACCCCGTGTATGGAGCGGAACACTCCTCCTCGGCCTATGCAAGAACGTCAGAAATGTGCAGGGAATTAGGCGTGGTTATTATACTATTACCTTCTCACTGTATGTACAGTTTATTTGCAGTTGGCAAGACAAGAACGTAGATTAACACTGCTTTCAAATGTTATCATGAAAAGAAAAATGAAAATGAAGTCGTATCAATCAAATCAATAACTTTGCTGAGGTAAGAAAGAATCAATGCTATCATGAAGGCAGAATGGTGATTTGGGAAATTCAACATGAATGCAAAATTAAGTGTATGCAAATACTCCCCATGATGCTGAAAGAATGCTCTCTTCATAATGATCAGCATTTCAATACAGATTACATATATTTAAGCTGATACATGTATGTGATATAAACCTAATTTTTGGAATTTAATTTCATATGTGACTGTTCATTCACTTCTTTCCTGCACAAAACTTTCATGTTAGGACCTTTTTATTCATGGCTTTTGTCTCTATGATTACTTAAAGATAGGGTGACCCATCAACAGTATACCCTCACAATTAGATGTTTGAAATATCTCAGTCATAGCTTTAGGAACATATTCAGGGAAAATGAAGATCTATCCCCGCTGAAACGCAGCTAGCATAATCTAATATCATAATCATACTGTCCCTGTCAGCGGGCATTGCTCCCCTTTAACACATGCATTGTGGAGCAGACTATGCGGACCATAGCACACAGCAGTCTCAGGTCTCTAGGCTATAGGTTTCAGCCCACCCGCCAAAAACCTCCTCACAATCTAGCAATTGCTATAATTTTGCTTAAAATCAGTTTCCAGTTCTATCATTGGGAGGGAAGTTGTCATAAATACTTACATCTGTTCATATCATTTTTAAGATTTGCCAATTAAGTAAAAAAAAAATTTAAAGTTAATTTGGAGAATAGAATTAAGGCCATTGAATATCCAGAGTGATTCCAAATGGAAGGCTTTTGTGTATTGCTATAAAGATGCATGATTTTCTTTTAGATATCTTTACAATGACTCCATGTTAAAACGATTTCTTTTATAGATGACACGTTGATTTTCTATTTTCCTCTACGGCACATGTTTTTCATATGAAGACATGAAAATACATATCATTCTGCAAACCAAGTCTTCTAAGAAAACAAAGTGACATTAATTTGGTTGACTTTTCAGTGATGTTAGATCGAGCACTATCACTAAGTCTGTGAAACTAGATGTGAACATCGCACACAAACTACCTGATATCTACATGTACCAGTATGCACAATGACACAAGATACACTGTAGCAAGTCTCCATGTACTGTGACAAGAAACAAATTCAATTTGAAATAACACATAATAAAATCCTTTTTAAGGTGACAAATGTAATGAGCAATTTTGTTAATCTCACAATGCCAGTACGACTTCTCTATCTCACACACATATAAACTGTACCATGTTCCTGCAGTAATAAATACATGTACATTATGTCATGTCATGCTCCTGTCAGTGGATCGTCATTAAGGATATCAAACTAATTGGCTTCCATATTTTACAGTGTTCAAATCATTTTAGGTCCACTTGTCTAACTTTTATGTAATTCATTACTGACATATCTATAGTTACAATAATCAAATATCAACACTAGAGACAATTCTAACACAAATCTCTCTGCATGCACAGATGTTGTAAGTACAGTCAAACCTGTCTTCATAGACCACAGCGAGGGAAACCAAAAAACAATCTTCATGGACAGGTGGATTCTATAAGACAGATGAAATAACATGCAAACTGCTAAGATGGAACTCAAGTTGAGGAGTTGAATTGCAGTAGGAAGTCTTAACAGTTGTCTAAAATCAATGTAGATTGGTTTTAGAGTACCGGGTAGCTTGAAATGTGAGAGCCTAAATCAATATTAAATATTGATAGTCACAATATAGATGTGAAACAAATGAGAAATCGTACATAAAATTGTAGAAAACAAACAAACATCAAAATGGTTTATGTAGCGATGTTCCAGATCTGGTCTCTCCACCTCGTAATAAAGTAGTTGTCTGGCTGGATCTTCAACTCAGTAGTAAAGAAAAACAATCTATATATATCCAACTTTATTCTTATTTACACAGGACCCCCTGGAATAATGGCTGTGTCATGTTGGCACTTTATACTTAATTAACATAAAAAAAAATATGCATGCATTCATTGAAGTCTCACTAGCCAGGAATGCAGAGATTCCAAAAATGCTGCAGCTTTTCACCAATATTTCACTATCAGTGAGATTTTGATTGAGGTTGAAACATCGATGTTTGAATCTCACTCATTTTGGTGTGTGTGAATGCCCCTCATTATCATGGACCTTGTAATCATGGCAGGACTGGCCTGCTGTCATCACAAGTCCATGTCTTGTTTGATTTAACATCTGAATTTCACGTTTGTTTTCTCTAGATTTTAAAAACATTCCTTCAAATGACCCTGGATCAAATGAAACAAGAATGGGACCCATGGTCATTCAGAAATGCTTCCATTTTGATTTTGGTTCCCACAATCTTAATAATTAATAAACATTACCTTTAAAATTGAAGTAACAAACTGTAGTAGAACTAGAATCTGCCCACAATGTGTACATGTAATGTACAAGCAAAAATGGAAAGAAATGCAAGGGCACAGGAGATACAATAAAGGACGGTATGGGGCATTCGATGATGAGCACACAACACAGAATGATCTTTGATCGCTTCTGCTATATGGACGGCATAACGCTTAGAGGCTACAGCACAGATCTCTACAAAAACAGCATTGAAACATCAAAGTACACAAAATGTTTGCTGGGAGGGAAAAAATGCATGACACACTCCACATATAAGTAACAATGTATGCAAATATTCTACACAATCAAACACACTTGAAAAATGGAGATTAAAGGTATATTAAAAAATGGGATTCACAAATTCTATGGCATGCAGGAACAAATCAGTCTCTCTGAGATTCATATTACAGAACTGAAAAAGTTGTAAAGACATACATAGATGCAACATGATGGTAATCTACCCTATAAGAATTACACAAGAATTCTAGACTCAAACAAGGACAAAAGAAGGAATGGTTCTACATGATAACAAAGAGGCAACAAGAAAATTGACGACATTAAAGACAATCATCAAACTGTACGGTACCTTGTTTTGGCGGCTCTGAATTTTGAAAGATTAGTATAAAGCAACATGAGATACGACACAACAATTAATGAGGTACATGAACCAGAAAGCTACCCAAAGCACGTAGTACTGTATTCTAAAGACACACATGTCGTTTCAGAATCAAAGGACAAATTACATGATGGTTTACAAATATTTGGATGCATTTGAATGAATGGCCACACACCTGCAGCATAACACAGAGAAGCACAAACATTTTCTTGAAAATCTTTGGCTGAGGCAATAGTGCTTTTCAGCACTGTTGAAAAGCAAGAAAGAGCCTGCAAATATGGATGTCTGGATGGCATCAGTCTCAGACTGGCCAAACTGTTATGAACCAGGATTTAAAGCTGACAGGTCAATAAAGACACTCAACTGAACTCAGAGTGGGTGTACACTGTTTTGTAAAACTTCACACATTATATCAGCCAAGCTAGTAAATAAATCTCCTCAAATCCTAAAAATAAATTTTGAAAGATTTAGGATTTAAACTATTTCTACACTTCAAGACAAACACATAAAATACCCATCCGTTTTAAGCTCACAAATATTGTTATGTTTTACTCAATTACACTTAAAACTGAAGTATACAAGTACCATTGCTAATGAAAGATTTCAGTGTTAGCTCTTCAAACTGTTTAACTCAAATAAATTCATTGTTTGGCTGATTTTTCTTTCACCAATCTGTTTCTCAAACTGTTTGCTCGTCCACTTGCTAGCTATCCTTTGAAGGATGGTCAAACACACATGCACAAACACACACACACACACACACACACACACACACACACACACACACACACACACACACACAAGCACACTCACATACAAACACACACGCACAAATAAACACCATAGATTGCTCCTGATGTATGGCAGACACAACGGTATCAACACACTGATCCAGCACTGATGGTTGAAACCAATATCCCTTGGGTGAGTGAGAGCATGATAATGGGAGCTACCCATGAGACAGTTCATGATTGACCAAAGGCAGACTTACTCTCCTCAGCTTCAGGATTGCCTAATACCCCGGGGACTGGAGATTTGAGGAAAGCACACTACACAGGCATCACCATAGAAACGGTTATAAGAGCTTCCAAATATGCAAATGGAAATGAGTCCAACTCATGTTTAGAACAAGAGTGTCGTTCATAACTTTGGTATATCACCTTCTGTGATGATATGATACTCGCAAGATACAAATAATGAATCAGAGATTTATTATATGATCAAACAGTGCACACGCAGTACCGAACATAGTATCCTAATGAAAGTGCACATCAACATAAACACTTGGTTAGCTTCTCTATTGATATGTTTGCTACAAATTGACTCTTTATTCCAGCTGCCTCAATAATTATGCTTTCAAGAATTTTTCCAGCAGAAATAGAAATAATAGGAAACTCATTATAAAGAATCAAAATAACATAAAAGGTGAATGAACTCAGAGAATCACCCCCCTTTACATAAAAAACACACAATAAATTATCTAGTTCAATGACATAGTACTACATTTTGGCTAAATTTTATTTCCACTTAAAATAATAATCATACACAAAACACAATTTTAAAAGGAGTAAAAAAAACGTGCTGCTAAAAATTGGCGTTTGAATAAAACAAAAGTCACTGCAAAAGCATAAATCAGATTAAGGATATCACAGCTAAATGCACAAACTATTTACAAAGGTCATCTGTGAAATCCAGTCTATACTTGAAATCCAAATGCACAGGGTTGTCCTTTGTGAAAATGTGTAAACTAATGTTTATGCAATTTGATTTCTGCTTGTCTTTTGGTCTCTTGAACACTTTTATAGAGTTGAGGTGGATGCAAAGATCATATATTGACTTCTCTCTCTCTATGTCCCCCCCCCCCTCTTCCCCACGCCTCTCTACATCGTGTGCGTGCTTTCGCTCTCTTTCTCTCACTCTCTATCTCTAGGTTTAGGCATACATAAAATTTGGTCATTTAGAGAACATGGGCATTAGTGGCTGAATGATGGCTAAGTACTCTGGAAGTCCTAATTTGATGAGCATTGGCTTTTTACCTATCTCCCTCGTGGGGTCAAGTTTGCCCAGGGCGAGGCTGGAGGCCGGAGTGCAGTCAAGGATGGACAGAAGTGTCTTGGTCAAGCGGAGCAGCTCACTGAAGCTGTAGAAGCCAAAGTAGATCAGGTTCTTGGCAAGGTTCACCACCTAGGAGGACGAGGGGTGGGGAAAAAATTATTGATACCCTCAATTTAAAAGGAATAAATTAAAGTAAAAAGTGACAAATTTAGCCTTTCATACCTAAAATTAGAAGAAGAAAATAATTGATTTTGATGAGCTTCTTGACAAGGTTCACCACCTAGGATGACAAGGGATGGGGAAAAAATGATTGATACCCTCAATTCAAAAGGAATAAATTAAAGTAAAAAGCGACATCTTTAGCCTTTGATACCTTACATTAGAAGAAGAAATTAATTGATTTCGATCAGCTTCTTGACAAGGCTAATCACCTAGAAAGATGAGGGATGGACAAAAATATGATTGATACCCTCAATTTGAAAGGAACAAAGAATGCTACAAAGAATGAATGCAAGAATGAAATAGAAATAGATCTCTGCATGTCTACATCATTGACTGTACAAAACAATCAGCTTCACAATGACATTAACATTTAAAGAATGAAATAAGAAAGCCTAGCCAAAAGGAGTGAATGGAAAGTAAATAAAAAAACAGATAAGAACTTGTAATTAAGGCTGATAAATGGCCGAGGGCAAAGGCAATACAAGAAGGAGGTGATAAATAGAAGAGAAAGTGTGATGCAAAGAAGGGAGTATGACAGACACAAGAGGGAAAAGGAGAGGAGGTTTGCTAGTACAGGGCGGGTTGTACTCCTCAAATGCCACTGTCTCATTAGTCACACACACAAATCCTATCGAGCAGCATTTTATCAGGCACTTTAAGATTTAATCCACTTAAAATGACTCTTCCGAATACCTCGTAGGTAAGCTTGTTCTGTTCACTGTCCGCAAAGGACCACGTCGCTGAGACAACATCGCACAGGTAGTTCTCCACAAATTTGATGGTGTCAGAGAACTTGGGTCGCACATCTTCTTTGGCTTGCGTGTTACCCACGTTGTTGTGGGTGTCATAGCTGGCGGAAAACAGGAACAAAAGAGGAAATAGTTTGTTTTTAATATGGGCGTTGACATTCAAGTTTTGAAACGTGACCCTTCCACTATGATTGTCATAACTAAATGGAAGACTAATATTGTACATCATTTATCAATAGACAATATCACCACTTTCAATGGAACTTTGCATGATTTTCACGAGACATACGAATAACATCCCTAGTTTATAAAATATCAGACAGATAAGATAAAAAGGTTGTGTGTATTAGTTGGCATATATAAAACTATGGATTCTTTTCAATGCTTAACTTTGATATTTATAATCCCACAGACAATTTTCATTGTAGATAAGTGCAAGGAAAAAACAAACTAGGAACTTGAATGAAGGCTAATTTGGGTCTAAAAGCCACCGCAGATGATACAATCTTGCCCTGATTCTGTAAGGAGCTATGACTGGAAATGTGACATCACCTTCTTGCAGAAATCCAATGACTGGGTTCTCCAT
Source organism: Arbacia lixula (assembly GCA_963669155.1). Classification (NCBI taxonomy): domain Eukaryota; kingdom Metazoa; phylum Echinodermata; class Echinoidea; order Arbacioida; family Arbaciidae; genus Arbacia; species Arbacia lixula. The sequence goes on along the minus strand of OZ022576.1, from coordinate 20,506,776 downwards.
TTCTGTCATACAACTAATCAGATCATTTCATCTGCAGTGGCTTTGTTACCAATCAAAGTCAAGATCTGAACAGGTCTCATCTTTCTACTCACTCCTCAATGGTGATGTGAGTCGGGATCTCCGACCAGAGCCGGGCATACTTGACCGGCGTGACCTGCTCCTGAGGGTCACGGTCAACATGCATGTGCAGCATGAGGCGGGTGAAGGAGGCTCGGAGGTCAAAGGGCAAAGCCACGTCAGACATGCAGCGCAAGATCAGGTCAATGTCCAGCTGCAGCGAGATCTGGTTGATGGCCAGGTACTGGCGGTCAAGGCACATCTGGGAAAACAGGTCCAGCTGGTATCTACAAATGAAATCGGATTAGAAAACCAGATAAGAAAAACTTGGAAGGCATGTGCACCAGTGACCATGTGGGGTAATACGACCACGTACTTGTAGTCAAGGCCATCTAGGAAAACAGGTCCAGCTGGTACAGGTACCTAGGTGGAAACGAGATGAATAATTGATGGTACAATGTAATAACAAGTAACAATCATAGAAAACAGATCTAGTTGGTAGTCAAGATGACCTCAACTCTCCTTAAAACATTAACTCCCATACAGGTCTTTTGTACCATATTCCATTTTATTAGGTCTTCAATGAATGTGAATTGAAGCATTTGCACACAGTTTAATGGAAGCGAATAGTGCATTTTTGTTAATCCATTTATTAAGCCTCTGACCTGTAATAGCTGAGCACATCGGCATCCTCCTTCACACCTTCCACTGAGTTCATCGCCAGTTCCCGAATACCCTTCGACCTCTGACTCTTGTCCCAGAAGGCCACGACCTCCTCCTCTTCTTCGATAGTGATGACAGGTTCATCTTCTCCTTCGACTTCCATCTCCACTTCCATCTCTGTCTTCACCAGCCTGTAGGCAAAATAATGGATAAGTTCGCATCAGGAAACACATCACATTACGGCAAGGAAACAATGATTATCACACTGATCACTTACATAGAGACAAGAAAGCCCATTTCACTTGTCCATGCTCCTACATTCTCCATATCACATCAGTATCACTGCCATCACTGATTATCATCACCACAGTTAATCATATTACTGTGTATGAATTGCCAATTGGCCATTATATTGCAGGATTTTTGCTCTTGATGGCTGATGGCATAGAATTACTTCCCATGTCTTCCTATCATCATCATCATTGTCATCATCATCATCATCATCATCATCATCATCATCATCATCATCGTCATCATCATCATCATCATCATCATCATTCATCATCATTACCGGTATGATCACCATTATGATCACCATTTTGATCACCAATACCATCACCATCACCATCACCGTCACCCCCATTATCATCAGCATATAATGACTTACTTTGTCTCGATCAAGATGTCTGTGTTTCTCTCACTGAGCACCGATTTACAAATGAGTTCCTGAGTGATGGGTATGGCTTGATTGTTGGACACACACAGGTCTGACAGATACTCCAGAAATCTAGCATTGATGAAGATATAAGAAGTCTTGATTAAGATCCAATGAATTCAAACTGATGTATTAATCATATAAAAAAACAATACAATAATTCATCAACATTATCTTCCTAATTTACAAAGAAATTTTAGGCATACACCCAGTAGTAAAGATAGCGTGCTCCATCCTGTAAATGAACGAAAAACATGTCAGTCGTTCATTTACAGGATGGAGCACGCTATCCTTACTACTGGGTGTATGCCTAAAATTTCTTTGTAAATTGAAATTACCCCAGAAAGCCCTTTCACTAAAAATTATCTTCTTAGTTAACCTGGTGGTCATTGCCTCTGGCTACTAACATCCACTATTAGCAGTGGATGATAAAGTTAGCCACTGTTACATCAAGTTGTCATGATAATCATGACCCGCTTCCTCTTATGTTTACGTTCTTTTTTAGTAGATATGTAAGCCCTAGCCTTAGCAGGGACAATAACCTCTTCAAATCGGTTCACAATCATTGTTTTCACTGTTATTGCTGCTGCTGTTACTGTTGCCATGACAACGGTTACCTGCTCTCCTTGTTTTTCCTGACAAGATTGACGAAGGTCTCGATCTCTGCAGCGGTGATGTGTTTCTCCAGGAGTTTCCTGTTGTTATGGAGCAGGGCGGTGATGGTGTCCTCTGCCAAGACGTCGTACCCAATCTGCTCCTGCATGAACCCAAACTGCTTGGCAATGTACTCCTATGGAACAAAGACACAGGTGTGACTCGATTAACTCCTCATGCACCATTGATGCTTTTGTAAGTGGCAAAAAGTGAATTATGATCAAACTTAATCAAATTTGCGAACTAATCTAGTGCTAACAATCTTTTGTTGATCATTACGATTATGATTATGATGACCACAATGATGATGAGAATGAGGACAATAATGATGACTGTGACATCATTAATGAAAAGGATGAGGTCGGAGATGACGAAGAGGATGAGGAGGAGGAAGATGATTAGGAAAAAGACGTCAAGGATGATGAGGATAAAGATGATGATGAGGAGGAGAATCAGGAGGATCACGAGGAGGATGACAACAATGATGAGGATAACACAAAGATGTATTTTTTTTGCTACCCAACTCTAAGAGTCGCCCTGTTTTTGTCCCTACCTGGTTTTTCCTGTATGCCTGTTGTGAGAGCCTGAGGATGCGGTAGCACAGGCGACAGATGTTCCTGTACGGGGCGTGTCTGGGATCAGCTAGCTCCTCGAGCTTCAACATGGCATGCTCCCCCTTGAATGGAGCTCGCAGGATCTTAAAGATCTAAACCAAACACAAACAATCAAGATGTTTCTTAGTGACACATGCAAACAGGGGGCAACTGCATTGCATCATTTCAGTGATATTTTGAAGAAAAAAACTGTACATTTCTTTCCAACACTTGCAGAAAGGAAGAAATATTGTTCATGCTGTTCAAAGCTGAAGGATATGATAAGTGTTATTTGACCACAATTGTGTATTGCATATGATCTGGCAACACTCAATTCCAGTGACTGATTGGATGGTTTTACCACAGTATAATATTTAAAAATCACAATTGTAAACCTCTATGGAGGATGGCTCTATGGTACAAAACAAACTTGTTTCCTTTTACCCCTTTTCTCCCCATCAAAACACATTTCATATATGATCGGTGTGTATCACTGGTGCAAACGTGTTGTGATACCACGATGTAAGTGGACTAGTGAGAGCGGCATACCTGATTCAAGATTCAAGGTTGTTTTCAAGGTTCCCTCATGACATTCTGCTTATATCTGTTTCTTTTCACCGCTATAACCCCTCCTGTCCCACGCAAAACCCAGCTTTGTATTGGAGAATGGGTGTATATAACTGGAGCACACACTCAGTGCTATTCCAGGAGTTAATCAGACTAGCGAGGGCAGCATACCTGTTTCAAGATGTCCTGTTCCCTCATAAGCTTCTGCTTGTCCCTGTCTGGACTGATGATGACGACGTGCAGGGCATCCCCGCCCTGATTCTCCTGCATGGCCACAAAGTAGACCAGGTCCGTCAGCAGCTGGGTCACGGTCCTGCAGGAACAGGGAGAGAAGAGAGTGACTCCAACTTTGCCTGTCTAATACCAAGCGATAAAAGGTAGTGCAGCTCTTTTACTTCGAGTCCTAAAACTCGACATTGATCATCAGTATACCCTAACATTAACATGTGATAGCTTTACAAATCTTTCAGGAAGAGTGAGAAACAATTTCATGAAACACCCATTTCATGTCTACCATAATGTACATGCATAAACCAACTGTCCTAAACTGAACTTGAAATCTAGCGATTTAAATAATTAAAGTCAGTTCCAGTTCTATTGTCATGAGGGGAGTTCTTAAACAGTATTTTCATCCATTTTCTGTGTCATTTACTCAAATGTAATTTTTAAATTAAGCATCTCTTTTTTGCTTTGGATAAAAATTCTGCCACAAACACATTAATAAAACATTTTTGTTTTCAAAACAGTCATTGATTTAATAAAACAAAGAAATAAATGTGGTTCCTTATAAAATTGGATCATCTTACCAATTCTTCAGGCAAGTATTATCATCAATTTTTATTTACAACTTTAAACAACAAAACCACAAGCCAAAGGTTCTAAAAATAAGTATGATTTAAAAGCTATTAAGACAGTTAGTAGCATTATGTTGTTGCATTCATTTATGATAAAAAAAAAAAAAAATTGTGAAATGAAATAGGACATACGGATGTGGTGATAATCATTGGAATAGCTTGATTAAGGATGCTAGGGCGGATGTGTCATGAGAGTTGGCATGTCACGACAAGTATTACATGGCTCATGGGAAGGGAGGACCAAAATATATCACATCACATGACATTGGCAACTCATCCTGTTTTGTCACCAATGACTACAGCCAATAACACTTCCGATGGAGCTTAAATGTGCGGTAATTGATTGGTAAACTCTCGAAATTCTGTATGGAAAGAGCTAAACTGTATTCTATTTTTCACACGTTCAAAGGGATGAATGATGTGCTATATCTATCACTTTGCAATCGACAACTGCAATCAAACTTTGAGGCTTCTGCATAAATGATGGGATTCTAACAATGTATTTGTGAGGGAAAAGGAAACATATCATGTTAGCATTGGTTATGGTTAAAACTCAATGAATGAACATACAAATTATATATTTTAAAGATAGGTAATCATATCTACACAAACTTTTTCACTGAAACGGCGTAAAGAAGATATAGAGAGGAAGTAAATTGATATGGAAAATATAAGACAGTAATCTAAGAAAAAGACTAGGACTGGTAAATAGGTGGGATGGAATGAATAGTAGACAGGGGTGGGGAGAGGAGAAGGAGGAGGAAGAAGAATCTAACCTTCTTTCATTCTGGGTAATGGCTCCTTTCTCCAGCTTGGATGAGATGGTTGAGAGGACTTTGTTGGCGTCATTGGCAAAGTCCAGATCTCGGACCTCAGCTGGAGGCACAGGGATGATAGCAAAGGCCTCCTTGTCTTCTCTGGTCTGAGCAGTACCAACCTATCCACACAGCAAATGTACAAATGAAAGCAATCATACAGGGGCTCAGAGATAAACAGCCCCCCCCCCCCCCTGCAGTGCAAAAAAGCCCCATAAATAAAAAAAAAAAAAGAGCTCCTTCATCTTCTTTAGTCTGAGCAGTACCAACCTATTCAAACAGAAAATGCACCAGTGAAAAAAAAATTATATACAGACTCTTGGACATTTTGCCCCATCACCCCCCCCCCCCGCCCCCATTCACAAAAAGAGCCCCCCCCCCACACACACACACAAATAAAATAAAAGTGACCCTGAGAGAAAGAAAAATCTCATGGGTATAATTCAGAGCATAGTTCAACGTGTTAGGTTCCAGGACATTACACTTGAAAAGTAGCCCCCGCAAATAAATGTGTATATTTTTTTTCCCTATAACACACCGACATGTGATGACACTTAATATCATTCACAGGCATGCAGATATATGTATATTCACACAGATCACCCCTATAGCATAATGTGAAAAATAGAGAGAGAGAAACACAAGGCCTACTCTGGTCGAATCCATCATATCTCACCCATCATATCTCACGATTTTTCTCCTCTTGTACATTAACTTGTACATGAACTTTGTGCCTTATAAAATTCTGCTTTGCAGAATTCGATGTATGAGATACGATGTACGAGACACTAACCTATAGTTAGTTGCAGAACTGGCTATAACTGTTCTACACCTTTTTCATTTCCTTTTCTTTCTTTCCTTTTCTCTTAATCACTACTTTGTGACTAGTTCACAACTCTCATCAACACCCACCCTCTTCTTCTACCTCCATTCCATCCCATTTATTTTCGGTTTAAAACACCGAAAACTAAAGCTAAAAAATAGTCTTGTGTGTTATAAAATATACAAATTCACCTCTCCTTTTTTCACTTTTCATTTTCCTTTCCTTTCTTCACCCCATAAGTGGGCTAATTATCCGAAAGAATACAACCACATGGTGTTACCGAAAGTTTTACTATTTTCTAAATAGTATTTATTAGTGAGATATTTTTTGTTTTCATTTTGTTGATATAAAACAAAGAAATACATAAATGAGTTAATTGTCTCACTGGGAAGGAGGAGACATCCCAAACAATATTCTATATTACATAGTTTGTATTCCTCATTTGAATATAAAACTGTTGATCATTAATATCAGCTACATGCAGATGACATTTCTGAACATGAACATGTATGTATATGTAACACTTCCACCATTTCCAATACTCTGTGGTGATATTTCTGAACAGGCAAACTATGAATTATTCATGTTCTTTGCAGCTACTGTCCACAGAAACAATCCCAAAGGGGTAGATGTAGGAGCAGAACAGTGAAAAGCATCTCGAAATTGGAGGCAAACATGCTGTCAGATGATGACAATCAGCATCTAAATTCAGCATGAAATCTGAAAAAAATACACAAAACAGCCAACCTCTGTATTGATTGTATGATAAGAAGAAGGGGGAAAAGGCTTGAGTTTAGACTTTTTGCTTCCTATTTCTGACAGATGATGGGACAAATATCTTACTGTATTTTAGCTTCAGACTATAATATTGTATTATTGTGGTTCTAATAAGATACATGTATGACACTCTTTTTCCTTGGATTGCTGAATCCTGTTCATAAGATTTTTTTTCTGGAATGCCCTGCAGCGTCAAACAATGGATGTATGCCTAGGTAAAGAATGAAGACAAGGACCCCATGGGTCTATAGTAGAGTTCATCAACATTGCAAACTGGCTCACATACATTGTAAATGGGAACATAATCTCTTGATCTCTCAATATGAGATTCATTTCATTTCTTAATTATACAACAAAAAATCTCCTTCTATCAAATGATCACTTCAATCAGAAGGGATTTAGTATAAAATTAGAAATGGTGGTTTCTGCTGCATTATTGTAGAAGCCCTAATAATGTATCGTTCCCACAGATCAATCTATTCATTTCCTCGGGAGAGACATCCAGTGCCCATGAAACCCAATGTTAAAATGAGACACATTCACATTCTGAGAAAGAGAGCGCTTTGTTACATACCATGATACCTCAACCTGTCATACCACTCACATTGGGATTACATATTGTAATGCTATCAGCAGTCTAGAATCATGGTGGTACTCCAGGGCAGGCAAGCCATTTGCATGCTCTATGTGCTCCCAAGTCAGCCTATGTTGAACTTCATTTATGAAACTGAACATTCCATATTTTGGTTTATATCATATTTCTTGCATGGATACAATTTAATTATGGCTACAGGCTGCAATTACGATGGCCATATCCCTGTCTGTCGGTCTATCTCTCTGTCTCTCTCTCTCTCTCTCTCTCTCTCTCTCTCTCTCCCTCTCTCTCTGCCAATGGCATTGACTACATGACTACATTCTGTACTTCATGAATACAAATGATGGCCAACAGTCACAATAGGAAGTATCACTATTCTGTGTAATTTAAGCAGTATTGCAAAAACAGTGAAATTAAAGTTTTCCTTGTCATAATAATGCAGAGCTTTTTCCTTTTGGTTTTGCTTCACCTTTAAACATAAATCATGAAGTTGCTCCATGATTAAAATGCTAGTCTTGATATCTATAGGATCCTGCAGGCCCAGTCGTGGGATATTTGTATCGGTTTACCTTTTTGAAATGATGGGTTTCTCCTTCCACCTTAAGAGTGAAGTGGGGATTTGTACTTTAATTTTTACTTACCTTGTAAAGATTAGTCATCATATTTGATAACTTTCACCATGATTAAGTGATAAGATAAAGAAACATTTGTAAGATAATATCATTGATTCTCCTTGAACATGGCGGGTTTCTCCTACCCTTGTTGATACGGATGTAGGTATTTCAACTTTTGTTTTTACTTACATAGAGTAATAAATCATCATATTGAAAAGTTGCACTTTGATTGAGACAGAATATTTTTAATTAATCAGGCCTAGTCATAGAATATTTTCCTTGTTTTACCTTTAACATGACTGGTTTCTCCTCTCCCTTGTCCAGAGGGATGCCGGTGCTATGGACCCAGGTATTGGTGCAGAGGTGTCGGAGGCGCACATAGGAGTTCCTGCATCAATGTCAACAAGATAACAAAATCAAAATACCACGATAGGACAAATGAAAAGACATGTTCACTGTAGATACATAAAACCACTTGTACAGCATTACACATGAAGAAAAGGCTGTTTTACATGTACCGCTAAAAGTTAACAAATTATATTGCCCCTCCCAAATATTGACAACCCTTTACCTCTTTTGAAGTTAATGTTCTAGCAAACTGTTTTATGAAAAGAGGTGAATTTATTTGTTATCATCTTCTAATTTCAAATAATCAGACTTTTCTCCTTGCAAGCAGACACTGTGACACTGTGTACATTTCATGTGAAGGTATGTGTGTACTTCATGTGAGCTAAATCCACACAGCTGTATCCTAATTGAAATATCAAAACGGCAAAATATTAAGACTCATTCTGCATCCAATCACTGTGTTAATCAAACTTTGGAGTCTGCATGTTGTTGTTTTTTTCAACAGAACATCTTCAAAATTATGTTCCAAAAATATTTGCTTATAGAAACAATTATGGTGAAGGCGCTGGTAGTGCATACCTGTGGTTGGAGGACTAGAATCCCTGACTGATTGAAGGAAATTATGATGAAGAAGATGTTTCATATGATTGATTTTAGTCTACCAACTACTAAAAAGAAACACAGGTTTAAATGGTAATGCAACTTAAAAAGGCTTGCTTTGTGATCTCCCATGCAATGCATGATCAATCCTATCCACTTAGTTTTTAATAAACCTTATATTTATACTGTATTTCAATAGTTTAAGAGATGAAATGATTAGACTTGTTATTTTCCAACATGCAGTATTTAATTCGACCCATAAGTTAGTGCCCTTTGGAAATTCTACATATCATGTACATTCATGTACGCATGCTGAATGCAGAATTGTGAGCATGACAGAAAATAATTACTGGCCACTCTTGTATAGAAACCTAAACATGTATAAGTCATAGAGTTACGCAATCATGCAAATGCTGTCAGATGATCCCACATGATAGCTAGATAAAAGAGATTGTGGTCCCCAAGGTCTAAATGAAGATGTGTTTTGTGTCGTTTTGTAAGAGTGTTTCAAGATAATTATCTCTGCTCCGGAGGTCTTGCATGAGATATGATTACGCACATGCAACTGCATCTACTATGGCCTTGGGGTTGTCTCTGTCTGTGATTTATGCAAGAGTGATTGTATTGTTAGATCATAGCTTGGTGGTGTAAGTCAGTGCAGTGTATGTGACTTGGATAAGAGTCTTGATCCACATTACCTATCTCTGTCCTTGGTGTCAAAACTTGGCGGCAGGAAGAAGGGCGATATAAGTCGTTACACTCTTCATTTTATCGCAAAGCAAAGCAGATAATATTTTCTAACACTTTCTTTGCCTTTGTCTTTGTCTTTCTTCCTCTTTGTCTTTCTCCTTCTATCTATTTTACTTTCATTCTTTCTCTCTCTCTCTCTCTCTCTCTCATTATCTCTATCATTATATATATATATATATATATATATATATATATATATGTGTGTCATATCATCACAATCTCTCTCTCTCTCTCTCTCCCCCCCTCTCTCTCTCTCTCTCTCTTTCTCTCTGTTATCACTACCATTGCACACATTATCTTTGTCGCATTTGTCTAAAGCAATAGTCACTTATATGTTCATGATGTTTCTAGTGTATGTTTCAATCACACTAAAACTTAACAGTCCTCGCATCCCATGATCAGCTGCAATGTAAACCAAACACCCCCTTTCCTCCCCTCCAGTCCTCCTACCACTGGAGTACTGCATTTCAAGATGATAGCCATCGTCAAGGGCCTTGGCCCACAACTAAAACAAGATGGAATGAGCGGAATCTCGTGCCTGACAGCAGAAGTATCCCTAATTTATACCAGACGCCCACCTTTGTTATCATAGGCCTACTGAGATGGCCACAATCAGAGGGCCGTAACAAGGTACATGCACAGTAAGGACAGCTTATATGACCATGTACCGCAGGCTGCTGGGATGCCATGCAGATAACAGTTCAAAAACAATCTCCTAACTTCACAGAGTTATTCCTGAACTGGTACTAACTACCACTAGTACAGTTATAAAATTATGAAGAAAAAAAAACTGAAAGTGTAATGCTATTAAGATTAATCTACATCTTAGTGAGGATGTTTTTTTTTTGTATCATTTATCTGAAGAAGCAGATAAACAGATTTTCAATTTCTCAGACCTGAATTCCTCTATCAAAACACTTCTATGAGCCTCCATGACACCACAAACCACTCCCCTTGAATAGTTCCCCAGGATTCCACTTGAATGCCTTGGTCATGCGATGTCAAAGCTCAGTCTAACCACAATCCAATGTAATCCATCATGACAATCTTCATCAGCTTTATAGATATTTCATGTTGTCAGATAAGATTATGCTTCAAAATGGGTCACACGATTTGCACACTGATGTGGGTGCAGAGCCCGATTCAAATTTGTAATTATAATCTGGTATGAGCCTCGTTTTGGTTTACACTAGCGGATTAATATCCACCAGGCTGGAACCCACTGGTGGGATTTCTAAGAGTGCACAATCTTTAGATACCTTCGGCATGGCTCTCAACGCTCTTGCTAAAAGACATGTAACCGCTGTTCTCTAGCTCAGAATAGAAGAAGAAAAGGGTATTGTGAGCTCCAAAAACCCAAATGCATCATTGATAGCTAGCATTTAACATTGTCCAACGGGCTGGCATACGGGCAATTTTTGCATCACATTTGGCAGGGACAGGGTTACACCTGCCATCCTGGTAATACAATAATACAACAAGATGTCAGTACCTTGGCACTAGGGAGTCCCCTCTCTGTAGAGTGGTAGGGTCCAGCTCAAATATGGAAGCAATGTCATTCCCATGATGCATTGGCACAAGGTGATAGACAGTGCCGCCATGAGGACCCCGTAGCTTCTCTCTCGTTGGGTCTTTGGAAGGGTCGTTGTCGGCCTACACAGAAATATGATCAACATCAGAGGAAGTGATGGATTTTTTTACAAAGCTCACAAAATTTGATGTTATAAGAACAAATTTGAATGACATGGAAGAGAAGAATGGTGAAATGTACAAGCAAGGCGAAGGGCATTATGCTGTCATACAAAGGGCTATAGCAACAATTAAGTTGATTTTGGTTCTATGGCAAGTTGTGGAAAGCAATTCTTGTTTGAAAACTAATAAGCTATTTGATTTATAGATATGCAGACATGTTAGAGTAATCAACAAGTGTTAAAACAAAATATTTATTTCTCATCCTCAAAATTGTTAGAAACTGAAATATTCTTGAGGAGGAAAATGTAAACAAATGATTTGACATGTACCTCAGCTGCTAAGTATTGTCCAGTGGCCAGATGCTTGAAGCGAAACAGGCTGTTCCAATGTCCGGCACCACCCCTGCATGGATCATGCTGTACAACCTGGAAAACAAAGGGAGAACATGCAGTGTTTAAAAGAGCTTCACATTATGAAACTCTTTCTGATTAATCTACCATTAAAGCAAACAATTCCTGGAAATCCTTTTCAGCATAATTCATGCTGATTAAGTTGATGCCAGGTACCACTGAGATCTATGAAATGGCCCTGATTATTATAGCTCCACTAGTTATAAAGTCAACCTACTTTCTATACACATATTAATTGCATTTTCTGTTTCTCACTCTAATCACACTTATCACACTATTTAAATGCGCTTGTGAACATGAATCTTAATTGTAAAATTATCATAACTGTCATGATATTTTTATATGCAAGGAAGTCTCAGATATCATGTGATCATTACGTAGTAGAATCTGTAAATGAAATCATGAGCAACATTAACTTAAATACTAATTCTTTATACAAATTTATCCACTTACACTGTTCATCTAATTCCATGTACATGGAAATAAAATATAGATTTGAAACAATATGACGAAACAATGAACATACATTAGTGTGCATATTTAAGGTTAGATCACTCACACTTGCACTAAAAACCCAACTCCAAACAGTTTCTAGATGTATTCCAGAAAATAACCCATAAAAATATCTGAGCACCAGGATTGATGTACACAAGAATGCACACCAGAACAGCATATAGCATAAAATTGTAGGTCCTATAATGTAGCTTCCAATCAAACACAATTCATAACAATATTAATGTACATGATAAAAGAAGGGTGGTTACACAAATTAAATCAACATTCATTATCATTTTTAATTGATATCAAATCATTCAACATAATAGCTTCAACTCCAATGAAATGCAATGTACATAATACCCAAAAAGGGGATATTAGAGAAATGGGAAATAAGCAATTTATTCTCTTGAAACATTATCTAAGACTTCTTTACTAATCATCCAAGTGATTAAGTTGACTTCTACCGCACAGTCTCATAATCCATATGAATGTGACACCGCGGAGAGGGATTATGTGTCATTATCATTATTCATATTTCCCCACTGGTTACAAATAAAATCCTAAAAGAGTTTCAAATTGGTTTCATACCCAGAGCTCCAAACAGGATTGCTAAGGAAGCACTCCATTTGCCAGGCTTACATTGGTTTACAATTTCCATCAATTTTGAAATTCTTGCAATATGAGCTGTTTGCTACATGAGCTGTTTGCTACAGTATGCCAAGAATGACAAGCTTTCTTTAAATTGTGCACAAACAATTGTCCTCTACCATGAGCTATAGGGGAAATTATTCAATTGGAGAATGACTAGGGCCCCACTAAACAATGTGAAATTGTGAATATTGCTTTCTTCTTTTAAATTTTATTTTGTTTATTTTACATTTGCATACTGTAACAATATAAATACATATTTGAGACATTTAAAAAATGTAGTAAAAAGGATTTGCCTTTCATCAAAATAAAAAAATACATTAACAATCATATAGGTTAAGTGATAAAAGAGTACAAGAGTATTAATAATCACTCTGGCAATAATTGTATACAATCATATCATGTTCATTCTAAGAATCAAAAGAAACATACTATTTTATTTGTTTTATTATCCATATTGTACTGGATATGATATCAGCACACTGGTTGGCGGCAGGGAATACAGAGTGAATATTGAGGTAACGAGCACCCTGCACCAGCCCACGCCTGTCCTCCCCCTAGGGAAGACCCTTATCTCTCACTCTGGTCAGTCCAACAACACAACAACCAGCGGTGGGTTTCAAGAAATAATGACAATTCTAACTTCAGCACTTACTCAGCGGGTGTTATCTGGACTCTAATCAGATCTATTTGATTTCCTATCCACAAATTTTACCAGATCAGATTTTTTATTACATATTCTGTTGTCACTTCATATTCTGTTCTCATCTCTATTCCACTCTAACTTGGTGCGTGTTATCTGGCTAAAATGCTATGAATTGATACAATTGTATTTCCACAAATCATACAAGATAAAATGTGCTGTAACATATTTTGTTGTCATCAAATAATGAAATGGAGGAAATCATAATAAAACTGGAATATCCTTCATTTGGAAAAATAACAAATGTAAGTTTGCATGAAAAGATTATGAATTCCAGACAAATGGAGGAAATGATTGTGATTTAATCACTAATTACTCCAAATGTGGATCATTTGAGGGCAATAACCTTCAGCAAGTTTTGAAAATGGACAATACATGAATTTCAGACCATGGGTAAGAAGATTGCTCACGATCACCCTTTTGATGGCTTTTTGTCTTCCCAGTACAGTATATCCCCTTTAAATAGTGCTTGCTTAATTTACATTTGCCCTGGGCGCCTTACAGTAAGATTTTCTGAGTATTTCTTGGAAACATAGATGGTGTATATGTTCACATGGTCTACAAGCATTGTGGCGATTCTTATAAGGTCTTTGGATGCAGGCTGGGGTAATCCCATACAGGGGCTGCAGAGAGATTGGATATAAATCAAGCAATCTCAATGCAATTGCCATGCAGCTAGTCTGCAATCTAACCAAAAAGATATGTTGTGGGGAGAAAATATGATTTTCATCCTGCTTTATAATGGACAAGCTCATAAATAATTGGTGAACCTCCCCCCCCCCTTTATTTTTTTGTTTACTCTTATAAGAACAAATATCATAATATATGAAAATATACTTAGAGATATTTTATTGTGATTAATATTCTATATTCCAGTGCATGTATGTCTATCCCGGCGACGGCGTACAATATGAGCTTTAATGGATCTAAACGTGAGTGTACCAGCCTCTCACGTCTTTGATTGCTATCTTTGTTGGGAGGTAGGTCTGGGAAGAGAAAACCTTGTAAGAAACCCACTTACACTGATGCCGATCTTGTTTTTTAATCCACGACCGATGACTGATCGGCTGAGGTTATGTCAAGCCTCACAGCAAGAGGAGTTCAGATTCGCTCAATCATTTCTAGTTTTCCCCTCCTCTTCACTTAACCCCTTGTGAACCAGATTAGATGCTGGTGTATGTGAATTGTGTTTGTGAATTTAGTGCATTACTTATGACTAAACTCACACATGGCAAAAAGAGGGTTATGCTACGTTCACACTAGAGTGATTTACTGCTGCCGCTTGTTATAATGGTACTTCTGTCTGGTCCTACAGGGAGGAATCCTCCACTTCAACAAAACATTAGACCTCTCTGGCATTTGTAAATCATTTACATTTTACTATTTCCTTGCTTTACCACAGCAGAAAACACTTACGCCATACTGCAAACTGCTTCAGTAATAATGTGCCTTAACCCATCGCTTATGATTAGACGTTCATTCATACATGAAGGTTGTTGTCTATTGTCCATGAAGCACATCAAGCAGGCGTTGCACTAATCTGTATCTTAGTGGAGAGAAAAGCAAGCCCACACATACACTGACTCAGTAAAGAACGGGTAAAGTATTATACATCTCAAGTATAGAGGAGAATCATAAAGTCATAGGGTATTTGTAAAAAAATCCCAGGCTCACGTCTTTGATCCAATCATGACCCAAAATCATGAATTACAGTAATTAGTTTATCACAACTCAGGGGTGCCAACATTATGATAACATGGAAAATATCTGGAACTGTTATTTCAATAATATTCTCCCAGTCTGACTGCACCTTTATGAAATATGATTCTAAGACAGGTGTTTTATCTGTAGTATAGTCTAGCCTCTTTGATTCTGTAATCACTCTGCAGGGTACAATGCAATCTAATAATTTAAACTATGTGGGCATTCTTGTGCTGCTAGACATACAGACATGTCTGTGTCATTTTTCAAAGTCTGCAATCTTCCCATTACCAATGGCATCAAACTGTATAGCAAGGGAGAGATTTGATGCTTGGTACTATGAGGTTTAAAGGTCATAATGCACATTAACATATCAAAAAGATGAACACATTGATGCTAACTAAAAATGGCAAACTAGAGGTTAAGAAATTTTCTTTTTCATATTTCTAATCCTAGGCTCAGGTATGGGACAGGTTTTGTGAAAAACAGGCCAGCATTTCCATGATTTATCGCATCAGTATGTCATAGAAACTTGTGGACTGTCTACGTCCTTATTTTGATTTGAGACCTTGCTGACCCAGATGATTTGACAAGCTGCCAGAGCTGCTTAGAGGTTAACTAACTAGTTGTGAGTCACTATTATTTCTTCTTCTTCTCTTACTTCATCTCCATCATCATCTTCTTCTTGCTCTTCTCCTTCTCCTCCTCCTCCTCCTCTTTCTTCTACTCCTTCTCCTTCTCCTTCTCCTTCTCCTCCTCCTCCTCCTTCTTCTTCTTCCTATTCTTCTTCTCCTTGTCTTCCTAGTTGTGAGTCACTATTATTTCTTCTTCTTCTCTTACTTCATCTCCATCATCATCTTCTTCTTGCTCTTCTCCTTCTCCTCCTCCTCCTCTTTCTTCTTCTCCTTCTCCTCCTCCTTCTTCTTCCTATTCTTCTTCTCCTTGTCTTCCTTCTTCTTCTTCTTCTTCTTCTTCTTCTTCTTCTTCTTCTTCTTCTTCTTCTCCTCCTCCTCCTCCTCCTCCTCCTCCTCCTCCTCCTCCTCCTCCTCCTCCTCCTCCTTCTTGGTTTCTTAACTTGTGTTACTCTTCCTCTTGCTTCTTAGACTTCTCCCCATTTCTGCTTCTTCTTTGGTAATGCTTGTTTTTTTTCTCCTTTATCCACATATACTTTTTTCTGAAGATTTTGAAAAGGAATAACCTCCAGAGAGATTTCTCTATCTGGATACCCAGTTCCTCACCCTTCACCATTATTGACACTCCTTAAGACGTTTTACCTTCAACATTTCTTAAGACATATTGCCTTCAACATTTCACTGCTAGTACATCCTGGTAGCTTGCACAGATATAATCTACCACAGCCCACAACCTTCAGTTCAGCTCCTTGCTCACGTAGCAAATTCTATGAAACAAATGTGCCATACTAGTAAGTTTTAAGGGAAAGGTGGAAATAGAAATTAAAAAAATTGGTAATTCAGTAAATTATATGCAAGCATTCTTCTGCGGTGATAACTCATCAGAATAGGCCTGTTGACAATAAATAAAAAATAAACTGGATATGTTTAGATATTACATCTGTTACTTACTATTCATCACAATAAATCAATCGATCTCTTCCTTCAAAAAACTAATTCTAACCATCTTCTTCAAAAGAGATATCGGGAAGAATATTCAATAACCACTCATGAATCTCGAGTTAAATCACGCCATATCATAAGCTTCCTGGAAATTGTTCTCTAATAGCCCACTCCCACACACTAATCCCATGCCAATATGGAAGAAAACCCATCTGAATCTTTTTATCCATGCTTACCATTTTAAGGTTTGATAGACTTTGTGTAAATGTCATTCAATCCATGGAGGAGCTATCATAAAAACATGCTCTATTTATAACATATCTCATCCACAAAGGGTATGTTTTCAACCTGGTTTTACCAATATCATCTCGTTTACAAATCATTTTCATTCCCGAACACATTTATCGATTCCCACCAGCCAAATAGTTGGCTTGACTGAATGACTCACAACCCTACCATTGGTTATAAACATCCAGACAGAAATCCATCAATCTAGTCAGATTTCTACAAAAAAAATCAATCATATCTTCTCGGATTTGCAGGTGGTGTCGACACACACACACAGTGCAGCTGAATACACCAGCATGAATGGAATAACCCTTTCACACCTTTCGTGTCACACAAACTGCAGCTCTGTTAGATTTGTGCTTATAACATGTGCGAGAATGCAACAGAGGCAAGGAAAGACTTAATAGGAGGAGGGGACGACTAGCTCTGGATTTATTGGAGGAATGAAACCAGGCGTGCATGGAGGGGGGGAGGGGGGGATAATTACTCGCCAGGGCAATTTTTCAACTGTGATATTGTTAAATTAGCACATTGAGCCAGGGCTGTGCTTTAAACCACTTCCATCTGATGAAGATGCAAGAAATGTACTACTTTTTATCAGGTAGTTAACTAGATCAGATAATAGCATGCTATATTTAAACTCCACTTTGATGAAAACATCCCTATAGGTCTCTAAAAATATCTTGTGGTAATAAAAGAAATGACAGAGGGGGCAGTTAATCACTTGTAATCACCATAGGTGTATTTTGAAAACATCCTTGTCTAAAATGCACACAAAGGTTTGAGATTGTCAACAGGTTAAATATTTGCACATTCTGCACTCTGTTACTATATTGGCAGAATTATCTTTTTACAGCTTTGGCTATTTCTACCCATTGTGTGGCAGGTAAGCTGCCGCACTATAGGTTTTGTGTGTTTAATGACAATGGCACATAAAGAGTAATCTAAAAATAAAATGTTTTCATTTCATTTAGTCCCTACTTAGCTCGGGCACAGATTTGAACTGGGTTTCTTACAATACAGAATCTTTGGAGAACAGCAGAAGCAAGGAAAACACAATTTTTAACTTAAAGGGTTACTAAATTAGAAAAATAAGTTCCCACTAATCTATGTAAAATCATCCCCTAAAAACAAATTTCACATTTGTCTGCTGCAATAAAGTCTCATTTTGACAAAAATTTGAAAAAATGCACGCCTTCAGTGATGTCAGAGGAGGCAAAATGCCATAGATTGTACAGAAGTCAACAATAGACCATTTTCGTAATGTATTCATAACTTTCCCCCTAACCGCGTATTAACACGTTATTGCATTCACCTGTATCTTGTCATTCAGATTCAATGGATGTAATGCAGTTTGAATCTATTAGTTGTTGCTACTCCGACAAACCCCGGACAAGCTTTAGGGTTCCCATTGGTAACATATTGTTTGAATGGCGTGAATAAAATATTTTATTCACACCGTAGGCATTTATGGCATTTTGACTTCTCTGACGTCACTGGAGGCATGCGTTTTTTCAAATTTTCGGCAAAATGAGACTTTATTCCGGCAAACGAATGTGAAATTCGTTTTTAGTGGATAATTTTACATAGATTAGTGGATAATTTTTCTAATTTAGTAACCCTTTAATACACAATAGTTTAATTATATGCTTATCTTGATGTTACAGTAAGTATTGTAACCCAAACTAACTTCAGAGCACACATAAAATAATGTCACAAGCAGCAATGAATCATGTACAATCCTATTCAAAACTCATACAAAGATTGATGCTCCTACGACTTTGCATAACACCCAATTTCTTGATTAAAATAATCAGATTTTGATATTGCATTATCCTTGTTTCCCAAAATAATGTTGAACTAACTGTCCATGCATCATGTTCTAATAACAACCCAATAATGTGGCAAGATAATAGATATCTTTGCATCAATCAAAGTCACAAATAACTCCTAGTATATCAAGCTAGTAAGCACACTTTTTGCTTTAGCTAAGCATCTCCAGATAGTTTGAATACATCACAGAAAAATATGTGACTCGAGTTGGTATGAAAGCTGAAAACATGTAAATTTAATCCCTTCATGCCAAAGGAGAAGAATGAAGCATTTTTTTCCAACCAGAATTAGGAAAAATACTGGGGAATGAAACTTTTGCATCGTTCAAATGTGGCCACAGTAACTCCACTCTTCATGGTCAGTATAATTAAAGATCGGCTTATTATAAGTATACAAGCTAATGTGATTCCGTCACTCCAGATAAGACCAATCTTGTTAACCTTCTTATTTGCACTATGACTACATGTAACTTCCAAATGTAACCCCTCCAATCTGGAGAGAAAATAGCTATGCATATTTACAATGTATTTAACTCAGGATTGCAACAAAATCAAACAAACTACTACTGCCTTTCTTCCTTGGTAAACTCTGAAAATCATTGCTGTGATCCAGGTGTCATCTCATGTACAATGTAGTACATTTCACAATTTAATTAATAAGTCACAGCAATAATGCATACAAAGATTTTAAGAAGAAAAACATTTATTTATATCAAGATTATGATACCTGCAAAAAAGTTTACAAGAAGAACCAAAGTTTTCTAAAGACATATCACTGTGATAATTTAAGCAAATTGAGTTGCAAGCAGAAATATGTATTGTAGAAAAAAAAAAGTCTTCTTACCTCAACTTCCCACAATGCCTTAGAGCTGGTTGCCGCGGTAGCGGAGGCTCGGCCAGTGGTCCTAAGGAAGACATAGCTCTTCCTCTTGTACTCATCACAGGTGAGGAACTTCTCCTGCTCAGCATGGAACAGCCTCACCACATCACCCTGGAGATGAAGATAAAAGATAAGAGTATGATAGGGTTAGGTTGGTACCTCTTGAGTGGCTAACTTACCATGCCCCCCTATAGACCGTTTTGTAATTTATTCACAACTTTCCCCCTAACTGCGTAGTAACATGTTATTACATTCACCCATATCTAGTTTTTCAGATTCAATGGGTGGAGTTAGGGTTAGGTTGGTACCTCTTGAGTGGCTAACTTACCATGCCCCCCTATAGACTGTTTTGTAATTTATTCACAACTTTCCCCCTAACTGCGTAGTAACATGTTATTGCATTCACCCATATCTAGTTTTTCAGATTCAATGGGTGGAATACACTCTGATTCTATTACCCGGTAGTTGCTGCTAATGAGACAAACCTCGGACAATTTTTGAGGTTAAAAAATAGTCACATATTGTTTGAAAGACATGCATAAAATCTGCACACATAACAAAAATGGTCTATTGCATGGAGCCGACATTTACAGATATAAAATGTAAGCTACATTGTAACCAATACCTAGGATAAAGATACTGGGACATTAACTTCTTACATCTGAAGGCCACCACAGACGACGCAATACCTTCAGTCTAAGGGCGTGTTGATCATTTTTTCAGAATTTGAAACGCGTTTCCAAAGGCCTTTACGAACGCGTTTCCAAAGGCCTTTGCGAACGCGTTTATAAAAACAGTGCGTTTATCAACTCAATCGCCCAAGTCGAAACCGGCCATGTCACTGCGCAGCTCTACTGCGCCGTTACACATGCACTGTAGTACAATAGTTTGCGATCGATGTGTTTACGGAAACACATGGTTTAAAGTCGTTTCAAAACAGCTTTGCTTTTATCTCGCTTCTCTAAACGCGTTTCTGGCTCAAACGCGTTTAGGATCATACAAATTTGCGTGTTTCAAAACAGCTTTCCAAACCCCGCAATCAGAACATCTTTGCGTTTATCAAATCGTTTAAAAGCGTTAAAAAAATGTAAACGCGTTTGGAAACCTTAATTCTACAAAAAAAAAGAGATGATAAACACGCCCTAAGACTCTGCCTGAACTGAACTGGCTGAATTGCAGAACCTGGTCATTGCATTTGTGTAAGAAGGTGATGTCACATTTCTAGGCATAGCCACTTACAACTGCAGAATCAGGGCAAAATCTTGTCATCTGCAGTAGTCTCTATGTGTGTGTGGGCGTATGGTGCTGAGTTTTGACATCAACATTTTGTCAATTTTAAAAATTCTTCATTAGGGTTCTAACAAGGCTCTTCCTTATGATGAGTTTGAAAAGAAAAATCCATGCAGCATTTGACATAAATTTGTAGTGGGAGAGGTGTCCTGCAATGAAGACTCCTGATTGTCAATGGAAAAAAGGCTTTTTGTTGCGTATGCAGCCTGAAGATATGGTAGAATATATAATTTCAAGAAAAAATGTCTGAATGCCTTTTTTACCTTTAATTATTACCATATGGCTATGAAACTTCACTGTCAATTTCAGCTTTTGTAAAGAAACATCTGCTAGAGACATGGAGAAATGTGTACTACAATTTACATACATGTCCATGCCTCTGATGCAGGCATAATCTTAATGAAGTTGAACGTCTCCTTACATGTACTTCTGTTCTTCTTCATTACATTTTACATTGTGGCACTTAGTGGCTGCAGAGTAACAATAGAGCGTGCACACTAATAATACACCTAATACACCTAATAATTTTGTGATGAAATCCTGTTGTTTAGTACTGTGTTATATATAAGATAAAAACAAATAAAGATTATGGTCATCAGATGTTTGGTTATTTTATGGTAGCATCATTTAGTTACAATTACCCAAGAATGTTTCAGGTGTAACATGAACACCAAAAACAGAATATCAATTGAAATTATGCCTGTTTTAAAAAATTGTATCTCTACATTTCAGTCATTTTTCAGGAGCAATTTAACAGGTTTACTCAACTAAAGAAAAATCCGTGCATGAAGAAATGTCGTTTTTGTAATATTATGGCCCGTTTATTCAGGAAAAATCAGAAAAAGTCAAATTTCTCATGTGATGATCATGTAACTTTTATTTTAGTTGAACAGGTCATCTTGATTTAGTGAAATCAAAGTCTAAAGGCATAAATGTGCATCCTGAACCATGCCATACATTATCAAGTAAGAGATTGCAAGCAAAATGGAAAAATGACTACATTTCGTTACTTGTTCACGGTGCAACATGAACACCGATGATGTGGTGTTCCTGTTACACAGTGACAATGGAAGTTTCAAAATATAGGGAAAAAAGACAACACTTTGGATATTTGTTGTTTATTGAATTTTTTTCATTAATAATTTTAATCCAACATATTTAAGGATGCAGAAATCTAAACATTTTATAAAAATTATGCTTATCTCAAACTTACAATATCACAGAGTAACTGGAACTCCAAATAAGTTGGTGTTTATGTTACTAAGTGAATATAAAACTTGTGAATCGCCCAACTGTTGTGACCTGATCAATGTTTCCCTCACCTTTTTCTTATAACATTATGAAAGGTCTCTCTGAAATGTGGAAAACAGTAGAAATCTAAACATTTGTTACAAATTATGCTTTTCTTAAACTTACAATATCACATGGTAACTGGAACTCCAAATAATGATATAAACTTGTGCATCACCCAACTGTTGTGACCTGATCAATTTTTTCCAACTTTTTTTTCATAAGATTATGAAAGGTCTCTCTGAAATGTGGAAAACAGTACAAATCTAAATATTTGTTACAAATTATGCTTATCTCAAACTTAAAATATCACAGAGTAACTAGAACTCCAAAGTTGGTGTTTATGTTACTAAGTGGATATAAAACTTGTGAATCACACAGCTGTTGTGACCTGATATGTTTTCTAATCTTATTCTTGTTACATTATGGAATTAAGGTCCCTCTTGAATGTTGGACACAGTAGAAATCTAATCATTTCTTACATATTATGCTCATTTCAAACTAACAATTTCACAGAGTAACTGGAACTCTAAAAATGTGTTTACCAAGTGAAAATAAAAGTCATGGATCACACAGCCTTTGTTACCTAATCAATTTTACTCTACCTTTTTTTTTTTTGGGGGGGGGGCATTTTGAAAGATCTGTCTGTAATTTGGTAATGTATATGGCACAGATCTAAACATTTTATACAAATTATGCTCATCCTAAACCTTATCCATCCTTAGAACTTACTATGAATGCCTCACCTACTGGCCGCGATGCCGTTGATAAACTGTATCTTTCATTTGAAATAAGTCTTATTCCTCTCTGAAATAGAGTAAAGCAAAATCTATTATGTTAACAATGTTTTGTATCTCTGTGAATCTTTTCAATTTTTTTCTTTCACTTCAACAGCCTCTCATTCCTTCTTTACATAAGTTTAGCTTTATCTTTCTTTTTAGCAGTTTCGAACCTCTGTGAAATATAGTGGGTTCACATCAATGCATCTATCTTTCATGTGAGATGTACTCTTACAATGTACCAATCATAACTCCCCCCCCCCCCATTATTTTTTTGTGAGTTTATATGTACTGCAGGTACAGCAGATATTCAATTGGTGCTTGGAAGAAGTCACATGCGGGAAACAATGACGTGATAGAATGCACTGGATGGAACGCTGCCTTGATCTGACCGATGCGCCTGGCATCGATCAGTACATCGATTCCGCCGACTAGCTCAATATGATTGCATACACATTCACAATCACCTCCATACTACACTGCAATGTTTGCTGATATAACATACATATGAATGAAATGATTGTGGTGTGCTGACTTGCAAACTGAAAGAATAAAATGTGTTTGTCTGATGTTCTTGTTTTGGTTCATGCAGTTCTTAAAGTTCGCCATATTCACATCATCGCATAAAATTGAATCACTCTTATTTCTCCCCTGTATCTTCTACCTTCCTCCATATGGAAGTGTTTGATGTTTTCATGTGCACGCCATATGCATG